>PVKE010000079.1:0-22287 GCA_004027555.1 Craseonycteris thonglongyai | reverse complement strand
AGTCTTATTTTCGGGGAGGTCTTATTTTGGGGGGGATGCCTTATATTTCAGCGAGAGGCAAAACTGTAAGTAGGTCTTATTTTCGGGGGATGTCTTACTGTCAGGGAAACACGGTACCAGCTGTCGGTGTGGTAGGTGCAGAAGGGAGGGGCCGTGAAAAGAGGAGGCTGCCCAGCGTGGCCTTAAACAAGCGGGCAAGGCCCGGGAGGGATCTCCCTTCTATTGGGTAGGAAGCTGGGCAGGCGTAATTGGCATAATGGACCGCCATCGCCAAAACCGGAAGCCCTGCAGGCTGCCAGATGAGGCTAATCAGCGGTAATGGGCTGTGATTGACAGAAGAGGGATCCTCCTCTCAATTATGCGTGGGAATATGAAAAGAGGAGGGAGGGAAAATGCAGGGAGCCCACGGAGGCTGGGTTTGTGCCAAGAGCCCTTGATCCGCGGGGAGCAGCTAGCTGGGGACGCTAAGCGCAGCCATGTCTCTGGGGCCCTGCCCTGGGGGTGCAGCCAGAGGGGAGAGGCGGACGGCTGGCCACAAAGGGGCCCACATGCTCGGTGCTGGGGTCGCTGGGCTGGAAGATGAGACGGCCCCTCTGCTTCTGTGGAGGTCGGACGTCCACCTGAAGGATGGAAAACCAGCTGCCTGTGCTTCCCAGGAGGACGGTGAGCGGAGGGAGGGCAGCCCTCTCCTTTCCACATGGGCCTTTCTGGACTCTGCTTCCTACTGTCTTGGGGGTCTGCATGGGGGGTCATGCTGCAGCCGTCTGTCTTCTCCCAAGGACGGTGCGGCCTAGGACAGGTCTGGGGGTGGCAGCGGGGGCATGTCTCTGCATGTTTAACAGTTAGGTAGCTCAGAAACAAAGACTTCTTTCCTCCTTTCCCTACCCAGCCTCCACCTTCTCGGGCCACAGCTGCCCTTATACTAAATGCTTATTCTATGACCCAACTCCTGTGTCGCTCTATTGGCTGAATGGCACAGGCAGCAGGGGCCGGACCCAGTTTCCCTTCAGTAACGGTGGCACCCAGCCCACAAGGTCCCTGCCACCTCCCCAGCCTCCCCTCCTACCCTGTTGTCCCTTGTTCTCATCCTGTAACACACCAAATGGACTGGCCCCAGGGCCTTTGCAGTTGCTCCCTCAGCCTCAAGTGTTCTTGGCCCAGATCTTTACGACTCCAGCGAAAGCTTCCTCCCATAGCCCCCGCCTTGGTGCCTTCCCAGGCCCTGTTAGCAACCCAAACCATCTAGTTCATGTCTATTGTGTGCCGCCCCCCCCCCCACCAGCCCCTTGAGAGCAGGCCCTTGTTTGTGCCGCTGGTCTCCTTCACCCCTGCATGCAGCGGGGACAGGAGAGTGTTTCCTGAGAGAAGGCGTGAGCACCCAGAGACATGAGTTCTGAGGCTGCAGTTCACCCAGGCAGCGCTCTGTTCCCACCCGCCTTCCTTGGTGATGTTTGGGGACCTCAGGATCCTGCAGGTTTGCTTGTTCAGCCAGGTCTGATGAGCCAGGGAGACCCCTGGGAGGGCCCAGCCATGGCCCCCGCTGGGGACAGGATCTGCCTGGCTGCTTGCTGGAAACTGTGGTGCCCGCCTCGGAGCCTTTTGGTGAGAAATGTGCATTTTTTTGGTGGGCAAAATGGCTTCAGGAAATCTCCACCTATTCATGTGCAAATGCCGGGCCTCTGGGGTCCCCAGCAGCTGGGGCTTTGACAAGTCAGGGTCTGTCGGTGTGAGTGAGGGGCAGACACAGAGGCCAGGAGTCAAGGCCAGGCAGACACCAGAGCGATCCTGGGCCCTGGCGGCAGCCCCGCCCCTGGGGAGCCCTCACCCGGCTGGGTTTGGGGTTCAGGCCACTGCAGCCCCGCCCTGGTCCCTGTCACACTAGACCTGGGTGCACTCACTGCAGGCCATGCACTTGTGCACAGAGGTGAAGCCAGCCCGGCAGCCACCTCCCCGGCCTGTTTCCTCATCTGCAAAATGAGACTTGGTTGCTCCCACTCTGTGTCCAGTCCTGAAAATTGTGGGAGTCCAGGTCCTCCATCTCGCACGGAGCAGAGTGCACCCTCGTTCATGCTGCCCGTGGCTGGGCCCCCACTCAAGGCTGGACTGCCTTCTGTAGACAGAGTCAGCTCAGCGCTCCGCTGGTCAGCCTGGTCCTGACAGATGCTCTGGGGACGCACCTGTCCTCATGCCCCTGAGTCACCCGCCGGGCTGTCACATAGAATCTAGGGTGCCCACTGAGACTGGCGTTTGCAAGGCGCACATAACTCCAGAGACCACACTTACCCCGAGCTGGGCTTGACTTACACACACCCATCACTTCAGTGCCCTGAAGCTCAGAAGTAACTGGTGCCCTGTTTTTACTTGCTGACTGTGGACACCCCTAATTCTCAGTTCTCTCTAGAGCCTTGGGGACTCTCCCACACCCCTCTCTCCAGGGCAGGTCTGAGGGAGGGGCTGTGACCCCCAAGACCAGGACGGGAAGGATGGGCTAGGGCCCCGCGTCTGGGTGCATCAGCCGTGTCCCGGGTCCCTGTAGCACGAGGAGAAACACATGTTCCTCAAGGGTGATGCTGTGGGTCCCCTGGGACCACAGATGCCTGGTGCTGGGGACACAGGCAGGTGTCCTGGGGGGTCACCTTCATCCTATCCCTCCTGCCCCCCAGGACTGCCCAGCACAGCCTGCCCCACTGTGGTCTCTTGGGTCTTCTTCCTCTAATTGGGCAGCCACCCTCCAAACCTTGGTGTGGTAGACAATTCAACAGGTTACCTCCCTCCCCCCCCCTCCCGGTCACCTACTGTGACATCCTGCCTGCCCTGGGCTATTTGGAGTCTGTCTTCTCACCCCCCCCCCATTCTCTGTTTAACCCCTGGGGATGTCACTGGCTCATAATTCTGAGCGAACTGCCCCCGGCTGACTTCGGGGATGGATTAATCACAGTGAGGACCTCCCAGTCTTCGGGGCGCTGGTCAGTTTTGGGCTTGGAGGGGCCACGGGGTGCTCGCTCACGCCTGTGCAAGCATGTCCTGCTGCCCGTGGTCCGCCGGGCACTCCTCTGGAGAAGGAGCAAGTGCCATGGCCCCACGGAGGAGCTGACATTTCGGTTCAAGGGACAGGCAGTAAACAAAACAAATACAATGTCACGGCATCCGAGAAGGTGGGGTGGGATAAGCTGGGGAAGGAGCAGACAGGAACCCGGGCCTGGGGCCGGGCGTTGCTAGGATCTGACTCGGGTGGACAGGAAAGGCCATGCTGAGCAAGGAAGGGGGCTGTGGACATGAGCGTGCTGGTGGCAGCCGGCATAGACCAGGGTGAGGGTGTGCCCGGCGGAGGGCATGGCAGGGGCCAGGGCCAGGCGGCTGGGCTGGGAGTGTGAGGAGCAGGGTGAGGAGAAGCTGGTGAGGGCGGGAGGCGCGGGGACAGAGGGCCCGGGCTCTGGCCACCATGGCCCTTCACTGGGAGCGAAACAGAAGCCAGTGGAGAGCAGAGCAGGAGCCCATGTGACCTCTGTGGGCAGAGGGTCACTCTGGCTGCTGGGGTGGCAACAGGCCACGCACGCTGGGATGAGAAGCAGGGGCCAGCCCAGAGGCTGCTCACGGGGCCCAGGTAGCAGGGCAGCGCCCGGGACCCCGGATCTGGGAGCTCACTGGCCCAGCTCCTGGGGCCTCCTGACCTCCCTGCCTCCCCGCCTCCCTGCCTCCCCGCCCTTGCCTCTCATGACCACTGGCCCTCTCGAATTGAAAACGCATTTTGTTTTTCTCCTTTTCAACGAATGATTTATTTTCCACTTTATAAAATGCACCCACCACTATGGCTCGTGAGCTCACAGACCCAAAGAAAGAACGTAAGGAATTTCCCAGCAGGAGGGGGGATGCAATCTCACTACCCCCCTGCCCCCCAGCCAGGCATCTCTGCCCAGCCCCCTCACCCCTGCCCGGCTCAGCGCCCAGAGGCCCTGAGCTAGCGGCAGCCCCATGGGGCCCCTTAGGCCCTGAGGGAGGAGATTCCAGGTCCTGCTGGTCGTGGGCTGGCCGCTAGCAAGCGGGAGGCTGAGTGCCCAGGGCCCAGTGGAACGAGGCCCAACGAGAAGACAGAGAAGGCGGCAGGTAGAGGCCAGTCTGCCCAGCACTGCTGTGCGGTCTCGGACAAATCACTTAATCCCTCTGTTCTGTGCGCCGTTCAGCTGCAAAACAGCACTTAGGGGACCGGGTGCCACGAGCCTTAATTAAGCCGGGCTGGCAGAGGCCTCGAAACAGATGAAAGTGCCTATTGAAGTACAAAGGACCGTCTCTGCACCGCTCTTGGGCCCTGGCAGGAGTGGGAAACTGAAACAAGGTCCTCAAGCAGGTCAGTCACCCAGAGCAGCCCCGGGGGGCAGGCCCAGGCCCCGCTGCCACCAAGGAGACCAGACAGTGCCGCGCATTTGGGGGCATGGGGGCTGGTGTGGAGGAGGGCCGAAGCATGCCGTGGCCCCCACCCCCAGGCAGCCTCCTGGGTTTCCCAGACGCTCCCACAGGGCCTGAGCAGGCGCTCCTCAAACATTAGGTCCTACAAGGCCATGGCAATGAATGAAAGAGTGAATGAATGAGTGAGTGAATGAATGAGTGAGTGGAGCTGCGTCACCCCAGAAGGGAGCCCTGGGCGTTCTTCAAACCAACCACCTCCTGTTCCCCGAACAGCTTGGAGAACAATCCCCCCTCCCGGACCCATTGGCGCCCTTGCATTCGACTTGACTTTAATCGGATAAGCCAGCAAGCGTTAAAGCCCTACTGTGTGCCAGGCCCAGCTGTCAGGGGGGCTTCACCTAAGAGTCACATGCGGGCCCTGCTAGGAGCTCCTGGTCTGATGGTGCTTTCCAGAAAAGCCGTCTGAGAAGCTAGATACTCCCAGGCAATATGCAGAAAACCTAAGTTGATCTCCAACCCCAAGCCTCCATGGGTACCCAACACAGAAAGAGACCCATGTGCCCTGTGGCATTGGGCTGTGCCACATTCTCCCACCCCCTGTCCCAGTCAGCCTCGCTCATGGCCGTCCAGCCTCACTGCCCTTTCAGGCGGGTTCCTCAATGCCCCAAGCTCGCTCAACCCCAGGGCCTTTGCACTTGCTGTTGCCATCACCTGCAACAGAGTAGGTGCTTGATAAGTATTTGCTGAATGTGTGAATGATTAGGACAATGGGGGCTGCTGATCCCCCAAATACTGCCCAGACTCTTGCAGCACAGCTCTGATCGGCAGCAATCTGGTCTCGACTACGTGTGCTTTTTTTTTTGCTTTTTTTTTTTTAACTGTTTGAGAATCTGCAGTAATGGCTGGGCTCAGCACTAATCCCGAATTAATGAGGCAACACTGGTTCTTTGGTGTTACTCTTCTCTGAAGTTCAGCTTGGAGAAAAACAAAAAGAAAGGGACCCCCTCCACCCCACCCTCCCTCCCACCCACCAAAGCAAGGCACAAGTGAACATCCTAGAGATTGGGTGAATCAAAACCAAAGAAAAAAGCCATGCCTGGCCCCCATGTTTGGCCCGGGCAGCCTCTGAGGACCAGCTGTGCCCGGCGTGTTTGTAGTGCGGGAGTACAGCCTGCCAGATGTTCCCGAAGGACTGGCACTTCAAACGCCCGCGCTCCAGCCCCGTACCTGCACAGCCTTTGTGCATTTCAAAGGGGAAGCCATTCGAACGTCCCCTGTAATCATTATGTCCCAACGCGCCTTTCATGGACCATTAGGGAACACGGCAAGAGCTGCCCGATCATTACCAGGTTCTGATGGCCTTGGAGCCCACCTGGCAAGGCCCCCGGCAGCCACCTGTAGTGTGAGTTCTTAAAGCACACGCTCCTGGGATGGCCATGACCCCATGGGCGTTGGGTCCTGCTCCTGGGGCAAGAACCCCGACTCTTCCACCTGCGGGCTGGGAGACCCCAGGGGTCCAGGGCAGGTCCCTGAGCTGAGCTATCTTACCACTGCCAATTTCAAATAAGTCTAGAATAAGGTGACCAGATTTGGACATTGGTAAAGCAGGACACCATTGACCGGGGGGGAGGGGGTTCTTGATTAAAGATTTGGTCTATCTCCCGCCGTTCCCTAGCTTGTCGTGCATTCTTTCCAAAAATCGGGACTTTTTAAAAATGTCACAGGACGTGGGACAAATTGTTAAAAATTGGGACTGTCCCACCAAAAGCGGGACGTCTGGTCACCGTAGACTAGAACCTACCTTGCAGGTTTGCTGGGAAGCGCCGGCATTTTATGACTAACAAAACTGCAACCAAATGTGTAGCTTGCGTGTTCACCTGGAACCTCAGAATGTGACCTTAATTTAGAATAAGGGTCTTTACAGATGTAATTAAGGTCAAGATCAAATCTAATTAACCCTCTTAGTGCTACCTTCAGCCAGCAGTACTAGCGAGAAACGCAAAGCGTAATTTAATGGTCTCCGTATGAGCCAATACATTGCCCGCCGCACTAAAAGGGTTAATTAAGGTCAAGATCAGATCATGCTGGATTAGGTTGGGCCCTCAATCCAATGACAAGTGTCCTTATGAGACAGAAGAGGAGACACAGAAAGAAGACGGAGGCAGAGGTTAGAAGGACATGGCCATGAGCCCAGGGACCTCCGGAGATCCCAGAAGTGGAAGAGGCAGAAGGACCCTCCCCTAGGGTCTTTGGAGGGAGTGCGGTCCTGCTCTGCCCCCCAGAACTGGAGAGAAGCCATGTCTGTTCCTGTAAGCATGCAAGCCATTGTCATCACTCTAAAGAAATCCTTGTGCGGCTTACGCATCTCAGCAGAAACCAGGTCTGACACCCGGCCAGGACCTTCCTTCTGCTTCCAAAGCCAGTGAAGAGGCGGGCGCCGAGCGGGAGGGAATAGGTTTGGGGGCAGGCAGGTCTGGGTCTGAAGGGTTGTCCTGTGCTTGCTTCCTGGCTGTGGGAGATACCACTCTGAACCTCAGCCTCTTCATCTGTGACACGGGCCATGTTGGATTTACCTTCAGGAGTCCTGGGAGGGTGAAACTCCATCAGGATGTAACGGGCTCTGCCTTGGGAAGAGATGTGTAAACAAAAATGGTGTCTGTGCTCATTAGCTGCGGTGGCCCAGCCGTCGACTCCCCAAAACTTCAAGGGGGAAAGCTGCAGCGGACGGTCATCATCTCACATGGGAGCCCTTCATCGGGGGTGCAGGAGAAGCTTGCTCGGGGTTTCTGGCTCCAGGTCTCACATCAAGTTGGAGCGGAGCCCCCGGTGGGGACAGCGGGCTCACCTGAGGGCTGGGGGGCTGGAGGGCGCACCTCCGGGAGTTTCGCTCACACACCTGCTGGTGGCTCGGCAGCCCCCTGAGCGAGTGACCCGAGAGGAAACAAGGAGGATGCAGCGATGCTTTGGAAGGCGTACCCTGTTGCTTCTGCCACGTTCCGCGGTCACGCAGGGCAATGGCTATGGTGTGGGAGAGGCCAAGAGGTGGGATCCTGGAGGCCACCTTGGGGACTAGCTACCATGGTGTCTGAAATCAGGACTTTCTTGGGGACAGCAGAAGGCAGACGCCCACACTGGCAGGTGGCTTCATTCTCCACACGTGCCTTTGGGTCCAGCCTCCTGGCAGCTGGGCGGCTGCCCTGGCAACATGCCCGGCAGCTGGATGGTACTGTGATGGGTCCAAACCCTCTCCAGGCCTTGTTGGCTTTCCCTCATGCACACGGGGTCAGTGCTTTCCTTTTCGTTCACTGGGTCACAAAGCTCAGGGGCCCCCTTGGCAGCCCCGCCCCTTCTCCTGGGAGCCCAGCCTAGTAGAGGGAGCGGGAGGCTCAGGGCCCAGGAGACCCCAGACAACCAGCGGCACACGTATGGTCCTCAAGACCTTGCACACTCACTGGGGACTCCACAGAGTGTCCATGAGTGTGCGCATGTGGGTGGGTGGTGTGTGCACACCCCACAGCCTGTGCACAACGCACCGGCATCTGTCCCATCACGGACGCTTCCGTGTACCCAAGACCTTGCACGTGACACATATGTGGGTGTAAAGAAGAGCCACCAGCCCACTCCCACCGCCAGGCTGAACCCATACACACCGCCAGCAGACAGGTGCACCGTGCGTCCATTCCCGGCGGCTCCGGGGTGTGGGGACGCGCTTTTCTCACTCGTTGGGCATGTGAGACTCATCTGACTGAGGGTTTGGTCACTTTCTCAGCCTGCCCTGCACGTGGGTGGAGCCGCATGGGACGGATGTCCCAGCCCCAGCCCTGCCTAGACCGCAGAGCAGCGAGCAAGTTGAGAGCGGATGCTTGAAGCCCCTAAGCTTTGGGGTGGTCTGTGATGTAGTAAGGAATCACCGAGCATCGGCCGTCTTGTGAATACCCCCCACATTTTGGTCAAGAAATAAAAAAAGAACTGATTTCGTCCTGCCCCGCACACCTTCCTTCCCATGCCACCCACAGCTGCCCCTTCCCTATGCTCCTTCGGGTAGGGGGAGGTGAGCAGGCAGGAGGAGATCCACATTCGGGCAAGAAGCGGGCTCTGGACGCGAGCACGTTCATCTTCCAGGAGGGAGACCTGAGAGGGTCCCTGCAGGCCCGCCAGCCCAGGGGTCCCCAGACAAGAGGCCTTTCCTTCCCAGACACGGCCCAGAGGAGAAGGAGGAAGTGGTTCTGAGGAAACCCCTGGAAGGCCCAGGCCAGCCAAGCCTTGGGCGGACATGAAGGGGGGCTCTCTGCTGCGAAAGGGCACCATCTTCTGCGTGCCTTCCCTGCGTTCGCAGCCACCAGCGTGGCCGTGGAAGTCCGTATTCTTCTCCGGGCACCGCCCAGACTGTCGTGGAGGGCGGACCCGGGGCAGGGGACGAGGCCCCCTCTGCTTTCTTTCTGTCCCTCTTCCTGGTGGATTTTTGATATTTGTACAGAGTTCACAGGTCAGGAAGAACCGGGAGAAGGCACAGGGATGGGGCATCACCTGATGCCCCCAAGCCGAGGAGGGGATGGGGACCGACTGGCAGGGCCTGGTCACCCGCCGTCCTCCGGGACAGTCATGTCAGAGCGGCCACGGCCCTACCCTCAACCCTGTGGCGCCCACTTCCTCTCAGGTGACCTGGCAGGTCCTCTCACTTGCCAGAGCCTCAGTTTCCTTCCCTGTGAAATGGGCACACATTACCCTCTCCCCTTGTGGGTTGTGGGGAAGATCCAGGAGACCCTGGGTTCCAATTAGCAGGCATGACACCCCGAGGCCCCGCAGGGGACGGGCCCCGGCCCCTCATCACGGTGCCTGGCACTCAGCCATCATTTAACATCAGAAAGTTGATTGCGGCCTGCCTGGGCCCAGGCCTGCCCAATGGGCTGGATGGTAATGGATGGTAATGGTGAGTGGACTAGAAGGGGGGCAGGTAGGAAGCCCCCCCACCAGGAGATAATTGAATGAACCTGGGAAACAAATTACTTTCGACCCAAACAAACCACCCTCAAGCACAGAGCAATAGGTAAGTCCCCACAGTCCCCTGGCAGCTCAGGGAGCAGGCAGGTTGGGGGACCCTGCTGGTCCTCAGTGCCTGGGATGCAGGTGTGTCACAGGCCGTGATGGCGGGGGGCCCAGGGCCAAGCCGGGGTGGCGTTGACTGTGGGCTGTCACTGCAGGGGGAGGTGCTGAGGCTGTCCCTCCCATAGACGTAGGTACTCCCAGCACACTGTCACAGCCCGCGTGGGCCGCAGGGCCTTAGGGTCCCTGGCTGATAGTAGGATGGCCCCAGAGCTCCCTGGTTGTGTCACAAATAGGGTGACAGACAGGTCCTGATCTTAGCAGCAGGAATCCTCAGGGACCCCCCTACTCTCCCACACGGGAGGGTTGATCACCTGAGACAAAGTCACCCAGCTTCAGCGTGTCAGAGCTGGGCGCATCTGCTCCTTCTAACACCCAGCCTGCCTCTCCCCATCCCATCTGTTCATGTGCCCAGAGGGGACTTACTAAGCGCAAAGCCTGGGGCCAGGTGAGACCAGGCAGGCGAGCACCTCGTAGCTCCTGCCCCCCGGACCCCCGACACACACAGGAGGGGCCCACGTGGCCACATCTGTAGGATGGGGGTGGTACAGGGACCCTCACTTGGCAGGTGCCCCTCTTCATGCTGGACTGGGGCTGGGCCCACATCTCCAGACGTGGATGGAGTGGAGGCCGGGGGCCCTGCCGAGAGCAGGGCCACCGTTAGTCATCTCTCCAAGCTCTCCAGGGGACAGTCCCCCTCGCCAGGACAGGGACACCCAATCTGCATGCTGCCCTTCTTGCTGCATGACTCTGGGCAAGTGATCTGACCTCTCTGAGCCACAGCATTCTGGTCTGTAGAACCTTCTAGAAGGGTCTCTCCCATCATCCCTCCTCCCCTGGATCTCGCCTGATACCGCCAATTGCTGTGTCACAGAACACTGGGCATTGGGGAGCTTGTGTGCACGGTCACGTCCTCCCCCTCCTGGCCCTGAGTCCAGAGCCCTGGCCCCTGAAACTGTCCCCGCTGCCCTCGGGTGGCAGCCCCTCCTCCCCTCTCGCTGGCCGTGGGACACTGCTGGGTTCCTGCCCCCTCAACCCTGGACCCCGGTTTCGCCTCTGTCCTGGGCTCTCCCATCAGCAGCCGCAGACCTGCTCTGAGGTCCTGCAGGGCAGGGTGCACAGGGAGCCCTGGGGGTGCGGCCAGTGGGCCTCGGGGGCCCCAGGTCCCCCGATGCCAGGCGGGGCGGCCCCACCCTCCTTGCGGGTCGAGCCCCAAGACCAGCTCCCACGATGAGGCTCCAGCTGTCTCCTCGGATCTTCTGCTTCTCTGCTTCTCAAATGGCTCCTTAATTGGCCATTTGGCCCCTAAATTAGGGGTGATTAGGATCAGCCCCCAAGCAGCCTTTCAAATGGCGGCCAGGGGTCTGAAGCCCCTCGTCGGGTCCGAGGCTCCTCAGACTTGGTCACAGAAAGGTCAGCCCCCTGGCCTGGCACGGGTGCCTGGGCAACCTCTTAACCCTGGCCCTGGCGGTCAGACCCGAGGCCACAGCACCGATGGCAGATGGCAGAGCAGAAAGGGCTTCCCTGTGCCTGCAGCTCCCAGGCATAGAAATCCATGGTGACATGGACCCCAGCCAGAGCCACGGGGCACTCTGCCACAGACGTGAGGCTCAGCCGGCAGGTGCCACCCTCACCTGCTGCTTAGCCCCAGACAAGCCTGCAAACCCTTTCAAGCCTCGGTCATCTCGTCTCCAGAATGAGGGTGACCCCCAGACCCGCAGTGTGGCTGTGCTGCTCTGAAGCCATGTTGGCTCCCCTTTGAGAACCCCACGAAAGCGACCAGCAGGCTGCCCAGAGAAGTGTACCCGCGAGGGCACCATCTTGTGGGAGAGTCCAGGCAGGCCCACCTTGTCCAGCTGAGCAGGTTGTGCACTGCACAAGTGCTGCTCTGGAAGTCTGGTCACCATGAACCCGAGGGCCATAGCCCTGTGGCATGATGCACCTCTAAAGAGTCAACTGGTCACCATGGTTCTCGGGGTCTCCCAGCTGCCTCCCACCCAGGGCAATTTATGGGGTCACTGAACCCCCCCGGAGGGTGCAATTCCCTGCCTTGGTGTCAATTGGCCCCCAAAGTGCTTTACAACCCGGTTACAGCGCCAAGGATGGGAGCGGCTCCCCAGGGATGACCCGAAGCCCTGGTGGCCCAGCCATTTGGTACTCAGGCCAGGGCATGCAGGGAGCCAGGGTTCAGCCACCTGGAGCCCCAACCCTGCCCGGCCATCGGCCATCACAGACGGGGCCCCTCCCTCCTGCATGGCTCCTCTTCAGGTGTGAAAAGGGGTTATAAAAAAGGACTCTTCAAAACTGTTGTGAGGATTCAAGTAGATGACAGATGCCGAGTGCTCAGCGAATGGTTATGACTTCATTTCCACGAAAGTAGAAATGACGCAGAATCCCGCCTTTTGGAGCTGAGGTTGCTTCTGTGTGGAGTCTCTCGTGGGAGCCGTTTGTCTGCTCCCAGGAGGGAAACAGTCACGAAGGGCATAAAGACGCAGTCACCATTTTACAGCAAAGACCCACAGAACCAAGAACCTGGCCACAGACACACCTGTCTGCACCCAGAACCCTCCCCACTGCCCTGGAACCCCGGCCCAGCCTCCTCTCCCCAACACAGCCACTGTTCGTACTTTGCGTGTCTGGATTTTCCCCACTTCGCTGCAGTTGTGAGATTTGTTTATGTCAATGGGTGAACTTGGCAGCCATTCCTTTTTCTTTGCTGGATAATATTCCACGCTGTGACCGTGCTGTGATTCCTTTATCCATCCCCCTGTAGGAAGACATGGCACCGTGCTGGTTTGGGGTGCTGGTTAGAAACAGCACCACTCGGAAGAGATTGGTCACAAGGGAACTAGCTTCTTCCACCCTCACTTGCAGGTCAGCTGGGCTGGGGACCCACAGAGTAAAGGCAGTTTACCCCCCAGCTCCTGGGGGGCGCAGGGCTAGCCTGGAGCTCAGTAAACCTTCCCTGTCTCCTGGTCCATCCCCCACCTGCCCCTGATTTTATTCCTGCTACAGGAATTCCTGAGCAGCCCCCATGCCCGAGCTCGGTGCTGGGTGCCTAGTGGCTAATGCCACTGTCCCTGAGGGTCATGTGCAGGGATACCACACGAAGTAAACAAACACACAAATAAAGATGTCACTGCGTGGTGTGTTGGGACCACGAGTTAGGAATTTGGGGGTCTGTTCTCTCCCCACCCATTTCTTTGTTTGAGTCCCTGGTTGTCTAGACAGAGCTGCCCTGTTGCATCCCCCCAGGATCTGTGGAGTTGTGCAGTGCACAACCTGTGCCACTATGAACAGTGGACCAGGAACTGAGAAACCAAGCCACCTTTCCTAGAAATACCTGCATCACAGACAAAGCCCTTAGGGAGGGTGGTGCTTAGTCCTCCAGTGGCCTGGCTGGGTGACTGGGAGACAACCAGAAAACTGCAGCACCTACTGTGTGCCAAGCACTGTGCAGGGCGTGTGCATGCGCCACCTCATTTCCTGCTTAGAGAAGCCCTCTTCTGCAGAGGAGGGACCTGAGGCCTGGGAGCATCCCAAGCAGGTCAATGTCAGACTCTGCCAGCCCCTGCCAGCCCCTGCGCTGTAGAAGGGGCTGCCCCTCCCCTTGGAAGAACCACAGGGGGCAGCCCCCAATTTGTTCCCGGCCCATTAACAGCCCCGACCTCTGAAGCACACAGGGCGTCAAGGAATTAGAGCAGAGATATGCCACCTTTTGGGAGCTGACACCCTTATTCTTATTTAATTCCGCCCCGCCCCCCTCAGGCCCTCCAAGTGTCAGCTGGCAAACATCTGTCCTGTGAATCAAAGAGCTCGGGCCCGGCCAGGTTTGGCGGGTCTCTGAGAATCTCATGGAGCCCCTTGGAGAAGGTACCTCTTGTTAAGCTGCCAAAGCATTTGGAAAGTTAAAAGCCTCCCTCGCCAGCACAGAGTGGCCCTGAGCGCCTCGCGCAGCCAGCAGGGAGCGCGGATTCCGTCCCAAGAGGGCAGCTGCTCTAACCCTCTGAGGAGGCATCGGGAAGGTTCTGGCCCCAAGAGCTCGAGGAGGCCCTGGTGCCGGATCCTGGGTCCTGGGAGAAGGTGACACTTGGGGACGCGTGTGACGGCACACCTCTGACCGCTGATGCCGCACAGACGGCCCTGCATGTGGCCCCTCGCTGTTGACACGCGTCTCAGTGGTGGGTGTCACTCAGCCACACTGCAGAGATCCTCGGTCCGCTGGCCACGAGCTAACGTCTCAAGACTGTCAGCCTGACACAATAGTCCGTGTTGTGATGATGAGAAAGAAAAGGGGTCCAGTCCCCGTGCAGAAAATGTAGGGAAGCGCGAAGACGATGTATGAAAATAGGAAAATAAATAACTAGAAATAAGAAAGAAAATATTTAAAAGTTCTCTCACTTTTTTTTTTATTTTTTATGCGCCTCTATGCCTCTTTGGGTTCCTTTATTGTTCCCTTTTTACGATCGCAAAAGTCACATTTTACGGCATGGGTGGCTGGGCATCCCGGCGACCGGCTCAGGCCGGGCGGGGCCCAAGGGTTGGGACACGTGCCCGCTCCGGTGACCAGGTCAGGTGCTTGTGCCCAGGCCCAGGGCGGGGGCCTTCGGGAGGACTCTCCAGCCCTCTGCACTCTGGCAAGGGGGCTCAGAAACCCTAGAAACTGAGCCCTGAGCATCTGTTGAAATGCCTCAAAACAGAAATAGCTCTGGTCTCCGCGGACCTGCCAGAGGGCAGAGCTGGAGGCCTGGGAGGCCAAGACGCTGCTTTCGTCTGTCCTCTCCCCGTCCCCTCCTCCTTCAGCTCACTTCACCTCCTTCAGACCTTTCTCAGCCAGTCTCGGGGTAAGGGAGTGACCGAGACCTCCACACTCCTCACCGCAGAACGTCCCGTCACGAAGCTGAGGGCAACGTGGGAGCGTTGCACAAACCCTCCCTTTCTGACAATTGTAGGAAGGGCCGCCAAGGGGCCCGTGGTCCCCTCTGGGTGCTCGCTGACTTGTCTGTAAGGAGCACACACAAGCACACAGTGTTCGAACGTGGCCAGCGAGTTCCCCCTCGAGAGTGGACAGGTGTCTCCAAGGATGTGCTGCCTGGTGTGACGTGGGAGGGGACAGTGGAAATTTCCTAAATGCCCAGCATTTGGGGGACAGAGTGCACACACCATGGAAGTCCAGACCTGCCCATGTCCCTAGAAGGACATTTAGTGCCGTGGGGAGTGTGGACGGCTCCGTGAGGGGAGGCGCTACAGTGCAAAGGCTGGATTTGTGACTTTTCTAAGACATGCAAATACTTGCCAAAAGTCCGAGGAAGAAATCCACCCAAAGGGAAACGGTGGCTCCTAAAGCAGCCAGGAGAGTCCGGGTTTTTAAATTATGTTCTGCTGTTCTGGATTTTCCCGATTTTCAACCATGAGCAAGTGTGACTTTTGCAATGACAAAGTTTAACATCAACTTTATTGAGGTACGACTTAAAATAAAATGCATCCTGATTTTAAGGCCACCCCGGAAAAGGGTTTAGGGGAACTAAAAAGATCCCAGTTAACATCAAGCCCAGAACAAAGCTACCGAGCTGAGCCCGGCCGGCTTTCTGGGCCTGAGACCCCTGGGGCCCAGAGTGGGCTGAGCAGGGCCGCTGGGGTGACCTTGGACGGCATTCGCATTGTCCACGCCACTCGGTGAATGAAATCTCACCAGGGCGATTCAGCGGGCTCAGCCACCTAGACCAAGTTGAATGCAGCCTGAAAAATAAACGACAGTCCAGCCCAGCACCCTGGGGGACTGGATGGGTCTGGGGCGCACTGAGAGGCTTGGGAGTGGGTCCTCCCTCACTCATGGCGGTTTAGAGGCAGCTCTCACCTGGATCGCCTTAGCTGCAGTACCCGCTGTGAGCCCGTGCTGCCTTCCCTCCGGCTTCCTCCAACCACAGACCAGAGGCACCGGCACACTCGCCCGGGCTCACCTGGCTGTAAACCGTTGGCGGCAGCTGCCTCGCCAACTTGGTTTCGTCCCGTGTAGCATGGAATAATCGCCTGAACCCTCAGAGCACTGCTGTGCCTGTGGATGCCCGCACGGTACCCCGCAGACAGACCCTGGGTGGGGCGCTCATTCTTCAGGAACGACACCCCGCACACTGCAGCTCCGCACTCCCACCTGATCCTGGCACAAGGCTGAAAGCAGGCAAGAGGAGACCAGGGGCCCCGCGGGTTCATGATCCACCCAGGGAGTGGAGGGGGCATGGGTTTGTGCTGCAGAGGTTCTGACCCTGAAGCCTGTACCCGCTCCCTCCCCCTGCCCCCCACCTCTTTAGGAGGCCACACCACCTCCCCCTGGACAGGTGTAGCATGTTCTGAATTTGAACCCACAGCTTGGGTTCAAATTTCGGGTCCACCATTTATAAGGTTGTGCAGCCTTGGGTCACTCGGCCACTTTTTCAGGGCCCCGTCCCGTTTGTTCCGTGGGAGGGCCCAATGTCACGGGGGTTCTTGTGGGGGTTTAAGCCAGGGGTATGCCTAGCCAATGCTTAGAAAAGAATAGGAAGCTGCCCCCTTGGCCGTCCTTCTGAGCTTCCAGATCATAGCGGCCACTCTTTTCCCATCATGACCCAAGGAGGGGCAGCTGAGAGGTAGAGGTGGAGCCAGAGACGGGAGTCCCCCCCACCCCACCCCTCTAGCCCGATTTGGGACGTGCCTCCCAGTGCAGCCCCTGCCATCCTCCTCTGGCCTTGCCTTTATCCAAGATCTTTAAAAAACGAAAGCCGCAGGGGAGGGCAATTAAGTTTAATAGGAGCCGCCGTCGATTTAAAGCCACAGGGGGGAAGTAATTAGATTTAACAGAAGCTGAGGCTTTCTGAACCAAGACACGCAGCGTGGGGGTCCCTGGTCTATAAAGCCTTTTGAGATGATGTCTTTTTGTAAAGACTTTCCCCGGTGACATTCTCTGTGCGATCCGTCATTAACGCCAGTCACTGACTGGGCTGTGAACATGGCCTTTGCTCATTGAAATTCATTAGGCCTGGCCCGGCTTTCTCGCCCACTGTCTCCGCCGTTCGCCCTCCCATCGCCTTTGCACTGATCCTGTGTGGCTTTTCCCCAAAACCAGCCCCCATGGGGCCCCACACGCAGGAGCGGGGGGTGGGTTGGGGTTGGAGGAATAATGAGAAAGAATCGCTGTGGAGCCAAAGGCCCAGAAGAGGAACTCGCTATTCCCACCCAGGCATCTCCTGGACGCTGTTCCCATATTCAGACATCATGAAAGCAGGGTCTCTGGTGTGCAGGAGCCACTTCACCGAGTGGCCCCAATTTCCCTGGCCTCAGTTTCCCCACTGGGTGCCTAACCGACCGCAGCTGCGCACATAACTGTTCCGGTGGCTCCACTGGACACCAGGTAAGGCGCCCCCCTCCCACCTCTCCAACCCACTGCGCTGCGCTCAGGGATCCAAGCACTGGAGCAACGACAAAAGGTGCCTCAAAGACAGAGGCGCTCCCGGGCCTGAGCCGGTCAGTGAGCGGTCCCAGCCTGCAGTGTGCAAAGGCCACTACCGCGCCACCTCCCTGGCCAGGCTCCATCTCCAGGGCGCGCCGGTGCAGCTCAGACGCCGAAACCCGGGCTGACGCGCCATCTAGCGGCACCCGCGCCGCAACTCCATTGTTTCTTCGAGATCCGAGACCGAGCCCGGAACCCCGTCGGGGTACAATTTACGGGGATAAAAGAGGGGGGCGGGGCAGAGATCGCGAGAACACAAGCTGGGAGAATGTGAGAGGAGTGCGCACTCCAAGGGACATGATTCCTAAAAGACGAAATAATCTAGGGGCGCGTTGTCACAGTCCCGGGAGACAGAGGCTGGGGGGCTGTTAAAGGGAGAGACCCCTAAAGCCGAGGCCAGGCTTTATTCTGGAAAGGGGATGCCAAGCTTTCGTGCCTCCCACTCTCCGGTTCTGGGGTGCCTGCGCCCCAGCTACTGCCCCGCGATCAGCGAATTTCCTGGGGTGCCCTGGCCTAAGGGCAGGCCACTGTCATCTCCTTTTATTGCTTTGTAAATCAAACTCTCACAGCCAAGAGCGACCTGGCTGCCCGCCCCGCCACCGCGCCATGGGATGTCCTCGAAGCAAGGCCGCCTCCTCCACCAGATCCGGGTGGCCTGGGCGGGGTCACCAGAGCGGGCTGGGGAGAGGGCTGGAGCTGGGGGCGGGGTGTAAATGGGGGTGTGGTGGTGGGGGGGGGGAGCCAGGGCCTGATGTCATCCCCGATAAGAAACGCTCCCGTGTCTGGGGGCACCCACCCCCCGGAAGGGCAAGACAGTATATAAGGCGCGCAGCCTTCAGCCGCCGCGCGCCGTTGGACTAGCAGAGCATCCTATCGTGGGCCCGCCGGTCGCACCGCTCGCTCGAGGGTCGCGCTGTCCTTCCATCCCGCCCCCGCTACACGGAGCTGCCGCCTCAGCCTCTCGCAAGCCCGCCGCCCCGAGCCGGAGAGAGGCGCCATGTGGAGCGCGCAGAGCCCGTGCGCGGCGGCCCGCGCCCTGGTCTTGGCCGGCCTCTGGCTGGCGGCCGCCGCAGGCCCCCTAACCATCTCGGACGCGGGGCCGCATGTGCACTACGGCTGGGGCGAGTCGGTCCGCCTGCGGCACCTGTACACAGCCGGCCCCCACGGCCCCTCCAGCTGCTTCCTGCGCATCCGCGCCGAAGGCGCGGTGGACTGCGCGCGCGGCCAGAGCGTGCACAGTGAGTGCCCGCAGGGTCCCCGTCCGACCTCGCGCCCCCTCCTGACTTTAGCTTAGCCACGGGGCTCCCGGCGGCCGAAACCGCCAGGTTTTGTCACATCCGAGTTTTCCTCCCTCTCTGGGTCCCGGACAGCGCGAGAAGCTGAGGGAGGCGGGCCCCGGCTCGCGGGCCTACCCTCCCCACGCGTGACCCTACCCTGACACCCTTTTGGCTCCCGCATACCCCTCCTGGGGACCCCAGGTTTGGGCCCCTTGGCGTTCCACTCCTCCGAGGCCCTAGAATCACGAGGAGCTGCGGGGAATACGGGGGGCGGACGCGGGTCGGTACCCCGACCGCACCCACGTGTCGTGGACCCCGCGGGTCCCGGCTGCAACTTTTTGCTTCTCTGGAACCAGGTCTGGTGGAAATCCGGGCCGTCGCCCTGCGGAACGTGGTCATCAAAGGCGTGCATAGCGTCCGCTACCTGTGCATGGGAGCCGACGGCAAGATGCAGGGGCTGGTGAGTGTCGCGGCCCGGGGAGCCGCGCTGGGGCGCGGACTGGCCTGTCCCCAGGTGGGGACTGCGCGGCAGGGGGCGCGCTGGAGCGACAGCGCTCCTTGGCGCCCTGTAGGCCCCGCACGGAGCTCCGAGGGAACGGCGGAGGGTAATGTCCGACTCTTTTTTTGTGTGTGTGGAGGAGGGACCAGGTGGCGCTAGAAAGAACCGGAGCCACCTTTGCGTTTATATTTGAGCGTAAGGCCGGCGCATCGGACAGAGGGACCCCGCTACTTGGTTCTCCCTGAGCGTGTTACGCAGGAAAACCCACTTCTGTGGCCTTTTCGGTCTGCTCTTGGGTGGTCTTTACCTCCGTTCCCCTCGTCGGTACTAAAAACAAGAAAACGGGTGACCAGACGTCCCGCTTTTGGCGGGACAGTCCCGATTTTTAACAATTTGTCCCGCGTCCCGCGGCGTTTTATAAAAGTCCCGATTTTTGGAAAGAATGCACGACAAGCTAGGGAACGGCGGGAGATAGACCCAATTTTTAATCAAGAACCCCCTCCCCCCGGTTAATGGTGTCCCGCTTTACCAATGTTCAAATCTGGTCACCTTAATACCACAACTTGGGAGGTTTGTTTGTTTGTTTGTTTTTAATGTATATCTTTAGACTGCTTAAGAAAAAAAAAAATTTTTCTTTTTTTCCCCTGATTTTTTTTAACCTCCTAGAAAAAAGTGTTCTTGACGGCGCGTCAAAGTAACATTCCGGGCGTTCTTGTCCCCGCGTTCCGCTCACATGTATTGCAAATGCTTGTTGGGAGGCCAGGGGGGCGCGCTGGGATGGCTCAGGTACCTACGAGGGTCTCTCGGTGCAGGAAGTGTGTGCGCACGGATGCTGGGTCTGTGGTCTCCAGGAACAAAGGCAGGGAGTTCAAAGGGAGCCCGCGCCCCTCCCACGCCAGGGTCGCACAGAGCAGGCTGTGTGAGGTCCTGGCGGGGCGCAGGGCCTCAATGCAGTCCCCGCTGGGCCGGGGACTTGGGAGGAGGATCAGGCCCGGGAGAGACTGTGCCTGGAGGGGAATGCATGCGCCCACCCCCCAGCAAAGATGGCAGATGCCTGGCCGCCCTTGAGGTGCGAATCTTTTGAATGTCTGCAAATTGTGCTGTGACCCTGACACCCAGTGGAGCCCAATTTCTCCTGAGTGCCTTCTTGGGGTTTGCTTGGTGGGATCCCATGAAAGGACAAGAATGGAGGGGAAGAAAGGAGGTGCCTGGCAGCCAGAGCCACAACAAATTCAATTGCAACTGGTTACTGTGAGGTTTACCTGTTGTGGGGTGGGAAGGGACAGGGCCCCAAGGATGGAGGGGCCTGCTGGCTCTAACCCACAATTCTAACTCAAATTTGGGAAGAGTGACCTCCCCCTAAAATCCAGCACTGCCTTGCTCCTCGTGGGCGTGGCTTAGAAACGACTTTTAAAAAGTATTTCACATTCTCCTAGAAACTTAAAGACCTGCAATTTCCTGTGTGGAGAAGAGACTGAGATGCTAATGTCTCCCAAAGAAACAGGAGTGAAAGAATCCACTTCCCTTGTGTAATTTGTCAATGCATATTCCTCCCTCCTGCTGTCTGGTGGCTTTATCCCCATGCCTGGGCCAAGGGCCTTATCACGGGGCCTTATCAAGGTACCCACCTGCAGTTCAGCGACCTTTGTAGGCTTGGGCAGAAGCGAGACTGTCTCCCCGGGTTGTTTCCGCCCAGCCCTCCTGGCTCCCGGCCTTGGGCCACGCTTTGTGTTCCCAGCGGGTAATGACACTTCTAGTGGGAAACACTTAACCCTGGGCACTGGGACTTCCTGGCCACCCCCACGGTGCTGGCCGGGTCCTGAGCCTGGGGGAGGGGGCGGCCTTTATCTTGCTCCTGGCAAGCTGCCTGGAAGCCTCTCTGCAAATGCATGAATGGGGGTTGGAGGGGGCTGATGGATCTCACCAGGACGCCAGATAGAAAGGCCTGAGAGTCGCTCTGTTCTGTGGATCTAAGTGGGGATCAGGCTCTTTAATCTGATTCGTAATTAAAAGACTGACCCAGTTTGGCAGCGTACCCCAAAGTGCCCGCTGGCTGCAGGGGGCATATGAATGTCGGTCCCACACTCAAAGGGTGAGGGAGGCACGTGCACATCATGCTGTTGCTCAGTACAAGACTTAGGTTTAAAAAGGGACGTGGCTTCGTGAAAAATGTAAGGGGTCCATGTCAAAAGCATATGTAGGTGTTGAGTGTATGTGTGAAATCTACCTGAAGTTTGCATAGGTAAAGGTTATAAAGTACAAAGATCTTTTTTTCATAAAAAGATTTGTTTTATGGTTTGAGAGAGAGAAGTGGGGAGGGCGCAGAGCAGTCTCCACGGTTGTACATCGTTACTTGTGCTCTGGTTTCATTCCACACAGGTGGGTGTGGGACTGCGCAGGGTGGGAACCGAACTGGGGGCGTCCTCAGCTGCCATCCAGGTGGTTACCAGCTGCGCTGCAGTTCAGCCCATGTGTCTGCACAGACTTTGCAACGGGCAAGGCAAATGTTCAACCTGCTGAGCTATCCTGACACGGGTGCGGGTTAACTGAGAGTGTGCGGACATTTGTCCAACATCCGCCAATCTCCACGGGGGCCCGTGAACTGAGAGTCCACTGCACTCTATATGCAAACATACATTCTACCACCTATATTTTGTATATAAGTAAAAGTTTATGTATAAACACGTACGTTAGATGCCTTCACATTTTATAAGCTACTTTATAACCTGTGCGCACACGGCTGTGGGTCCATCAGATGCCCACCTGTGTGCGTCCCAGGCCGGCACACCGGGAGGAGGGCACCCGCCGTGGCTCACCGGCTGTCTGCTTCTTCCACAGCTTCAGTTCTCGACCGAGGACTGTGTGTTCGAGGAGGAGATCCGCCCTGACGGCTACAACGTGTACCGCTCCAGGAAGCACCAGCTCCCTGTGTCGCTGAGCAGTGCCAAGCAGCGGCAGCTGTACAAGGACCGGGGCTTCCTGCCCCTGTCCCACTTCTTGCCCATGCTGCCCCGTAGCCCCACGGAGCCCGAGCCCCTCGAGGACCCATCGGCGTCCGACACGTTGTCCTCGCCCCTCGAGACGGACGGCATGGATCCTTTTGGCATCGCCGGCCCAGTGAGGCTGGTCGACAGCCCCAGCTTCCAGAAATAACAAGGCCCCAGCCTTCCCCCACCCCGAGAGGCCAGGACCCCCGGGCTAGGCCCCTGCCTGCAGCATGGGTTCTGTCCATGCTTCTAACAGGCACGACCCTTAGCTTTAGGAAGACCTATTTAGAGCTTGTATAAAGTCTTGACTTCGGCTGCACCACTTCCTAGGACATAGATGTGTGTGATCATAAAATTGTAAGCCCTCCGCCTCCCTGCCCAGGTATTGCCCCCGCTCCCTGCCCAGGTATTGCCCCGCTTTCTGCCCAGTTATTGCCCCCGCTTTCTGCCCAGATATTGCCCCTGCTTTCTGCCCAGTTATTGCCCCCGCTTTCTGCCCAGATATTGCCCCCACTTTCTGCCCAGATATTGCCC
>PVKE010000078.1:172432-225390 GCA_004027555.1 Craseonycteris thonglongyai | reverse complement strand
CCCAGCCCTGGCCCATGTGGACCCGTATGCTGAACTGGGGAGTGCCCCCAGTTCGACTCTCACCGGGGTGAGACCCCGGTTCAGTTCCTGCCCTGTGCAGCAGCCCTGTGCCCACCTGTGGAGTGAAACTATGTGGAAAAACCAATGATGTGCAACTATGGAGACTGTTCTGGGCCCTCCCCCTTCTCTCTGTCTCTGTCTCTGTATCTCTCTCTCTCTCTCTCTCTGTCAAAAACAATAAAAATAAATCTTTAAAAAAAAAAAGAATTGAAAATAGACATTCAGATACATGTACACAAATGCTCACAGCAGCAGGATTCACAATGCCCAAAAGGTGGAAAAAAACCAAATGCCCATCAACGGATGAATGAATAAATAAGATATGGTCCACCCACAAAGTGGGATATTATTTGGCCATAAAAAGAAATAAAGCATTAGCACACTTTACAAGGTGGATGAACCCTGAAAACATCATGCTGAGTAAGAGAAGTCAGTCACAAAAGGACACATGATGTATGATCCCATGATACAAAATGGCCAGAACAAATTGTAGAGATAAGAAAGTAGATTGGTGGTTTTCAGAAACTAGGGAAGGAGAGAAATGGGAGTGATTATTTAATGGGTCTCCTTTGGGGGTGATAAAAATGTTCTGGAACTACACAGAGGAAGGGGTTGCACTACAATGTGAATGTACTAAATGCCACTAGATTGTTCATTTTAAAATGGTTAACTTTATGTGGATTTCATCACAATAAAAAAGTGGAAATACAGCCTTCCCAAATTAATGATTCCTGTGTGGTACAAGAGACATGGATCTCCAACGGCATTAATCAGTGCTACGTTCAATGAGTCGTACAAAGTGCTGTCCTGTAATGTACACAGTTACAAGTTAGATAGTACTCCAAATTCTGTTTGCTATGGAGCAGCCCCACAGTAGGTAGTTGTAACTGTCTGAAACCAAAACTTTCCTCTTCAAACCCATTTTTCAGGTAGCTTATGGGTGATGGCTGCCATCCAAAGTCTCTAGCACTATGACATAAAGAAAAGGATTTGTTGAAAATAAATACATATAAGCTTACCAAAAATAGTTCTATTTCTTTTTTCTCATTGACTCTACTGTTGGTGAAACCCTGTTTCATATACATTTCTTTTTCTCTAGAAGATTCCATCAAACTTCCTAGCAACTCTTTCATTTCCTCTTCATCGCTGTCTGGAGAATCCAATTTTCTGATAGGTCTTTTTTCTTTGGGTGTTAGAAAATTCCTCTCTTTCATAAAATGGGCTTCAGGAGATATCTTTTCAGTAAGTGGCTCTCTTTTCTTTAGAAACCTACTGGCCTTCCCTCTTGACATGTTGCTCTTGGCAACAGGAATTTCATGGGCCTGCTCCTGTGAGGTTTTATTTGCATTCTGTGAAGAAAGTTCAACCGTACTCCTGGGAAAAATTTTGTCTGCTCCCCTGGGAAGACTGCCCTCTGGGATGGATTCTACATCAGACAAGTCCATCTGCACCTTCCGGTTCATGATCTTGGATTCAATCTGGGCCAGCTTCCTGAGCGTGGCACTGGTCCTGAGCTTCGAGGCAGTGATCGGAGGTCTACCTGAGGATAGCCAGGGCCCACTCCCCAGGCCAGCACCCTCTTTCAAGAATAAGTGTTTTTCACCCATCGTTTGGCTTCTTTTTAGAAATCTGCTATGACTGGGGGCTCTTTTGGTAAAATTCCTACTGATTTTCAAGTTTCTGATTTCTTCCATCTTTGAATCTTCTAAGAAAATGTCACTGAAATCACCAAAGATATCTTGCATGGGATGGATGGTTTTTCTTGTTGAAGTCATTCTAGGAAGGAAAAGAAAAAGTTAAAGTAAGAATACCTGATGTTTGTATCATGCGTTCAGATCTCTCCCACCACCCAGGGAAAGAGCAAATCCTCCTTTGCAGTCTGGTCAGCGCCTTCCCTTCAAGACTGGTACTGATAAGAAAATGCTTATACACCTGGTACCACTTAATAAATTACTGTTCAATGCCAGGTCTTACATGAGACATGCTACACATTAAACACAAGAGCCAGCAGTTCTCAGGCTCCAACAGTGTGCCCGATGTTCTGCTCAGAGCTATATTAGCTCATCAAACCCTCACACAACCCTGTGAGGCTGTTATTGTCACCCCCCTTCATTCAGGAGGTGGAGGAAATGAAAGCCCCCACAAATTAGGTCACTTCAAGGTCACCTAGCTGATGAGCAGCTGAGACAAATTCAAAGCTCTGATTCCAAAGACCCCACTCTCCCCCACTGGGCTTCACTACCTCATCAGTTACTCTCCCTGTAGTCCAAGTGAGCCTTGCTCCCCAGTTGCACCCCAAGTCAAAGCTCCTCTTTTACCTAAGTGTCCTCAGCTCTCTCACAAAGAGCTACTGAAACACAATCTGTGTATTTCATGAGCTCCCGCAAAATCTTATTTCACTTAAAAGTGTGAGAACCACTGCCCTAGGAGGAGGAGAAGGCTATGGACAGCACACCCCACCCCACCCCCACCCCCATCAAATGTCAGCCACATGTCGAGTGTTCATGCTGTTGTACATTTCTTCTGGGAGAGGGGCGAGAACTTTAATCATATTCTCAGAGTTCCTGTGTACCCCTGGAAGAACAGGAATGAGCCACTGCAATATTAATAAAGTTTCCAAGAGATTTTAAAGACATAAAAAGATGGAGAAATACGGCGTGGAAGGGTATATATTTGCTGCAGCACTTTAGTGAGAAACTCAGCAACAACAATGAAAGCATGAACTGCACAGACCCCATGACCTGGCAGTTCCACATCTGGGAATTCACCTATAATTACATTCTCAAACATGCAGAGATATATGTTTAAGGAACATCACAGCAGATGATGGAACACTCTATAGATTTTTTTTTTAATGAAGGAGACAATTTGCTAGAGACAATTTGCTGTGTCCAGCAAAATAATATGTGAGGCAGAAAAGACAAGGTGTAGAACCATGCCTCATCTCCATACTGCCCTGAAACAACATCAACAGTTATTTTGTTAATACTTTCGTAGTCAAGGCTCAGCAGTTGACTCAGCCCAGGTGGGTCAGAGGGGAGGCCCCACCTCCAGGCCAGGTTTCCTGGCATCTGGTTCTTCTGAAAATTTCCCTAGGTTTAAAAACAAACCAATGGAAAGATGGTTAAAATGGCAAATTTTATGTTATGAACATGTTACCATAACTAAAATAGATATATTTAACATACACACAATTAAAAATAAATCAGTAGGCAAAGGACGTGAACAGACATTTCTCCAAAGAATGTATACACAAATGGCCGACAAGCCCCCCAAAAGATGTTTAACATTACTAACAATTAGGGAAATGCAAATCAAAATCACCGTAAGATCCCACTTGACACCTCTAGGATGGCTATGACCAAAATACAGATAATAACAAGAACTGGTGAGGATGTGAAGAAACTGGAACCCTCATATACACTTTTGGGGGGAACTGCAAAATAATGCAGTCAGCAATTTAGAATACAGTCTGGTGGTTCCTCAAAAAGTTAACCATAGTTACCAAATGATCCAGCAATTCTACTCCTTGTGGACCAAGATAACTTAAATATATGCAAATATTTGTAATAACTTATTATTCAAAATAAGCAAAAAGTGGAAATAACCCAAATGGCCAGTAACTAGAGAATGGATGAGAACTGAGGTCCATCCATGCAATGAAATACTATTCAGTAATAAGAACAAATACCAATATACATAACAATAGGCATACATCTCAAACATATTATAAGTGAAGCCAGATGCAAAATACCACACACTGTATGATTTCATTTATAAGGACTGTCCAGAAAAGGCAAATCTACAGACTCAGAAAGCTCATCAGTGGTTGTCTGGGGCTGAGGGTGGGAGTAGGAATGGACTGAAAAGGGGTAAGAGATCTTCTCCTGGTGATGTAAAGTTCTAAAGCTGGATTGTGGTGATGGTTGCACCCCTTGGTAAGTTTATCAAAAATAATGGAGTTGTACACTTAAAGGGGGTGAACTGTGTGGTATGTAAATGAATCCCCAATAAAGTTGTTAAAATAAATAAATCAAACTTTGAAAACACGGACGCACCTCTGACCACCAGGGTCTTTCCCCAGGCCTGTAGCGACCCACACCGGTCCACGCTCCCGTGTGGGCCCAGACAGGGAAACTGAAGCATGAGGCGTGGGAGCCGCCCTCCCACCTCAACCCTGGAGGGCGCCCCATTTCCCTGCAACTCCTCTCCCAAGTCCGGCCGCCGCCCAGCCAGTCCTGCCAACCTCCTCCCGTGACGTCCATCCGTGGAAGCCGCCTTCGATCTCTGCCGGGCACTAAACCAGAAGGTACCGTTGCCCAGGCAACAGCGCCAGAGAGGAAAAAAAACAAAAAAGACATTTCCCAGCGGGCCCCTCGTCCCCGAGGACCAATAGCGCTGCAGGTCACAATCAAGGGGCATCATGGGAGTGGTAGTTCTGGGGCAGGACCGGCGTGCACCGCGCACCGGAGACCAATGATGTCTGAGTTCACAATCGCGAGGCGTGACGGGAGTTATAGTTTTGGGACGGACCCAGCCCGCCGCGGAGATCGCTGGGAGCTTAAGAGGAGGTTACAAGAAACGGTGCGCGCCCTTCATGGCTGTACTTACTGTCCTGTTCTGGGCAGTCGGCTTGTTGCGGGTGGCGCTGGCAACCGTCCACTTCCAAGAGGAATTTCTAGACGGAGGTGAAGGGGCGACGCCCGTGGTGGTGGGGGTGTAAGTTCCTCCATTCCCCGCTGCTCAACGGATGGCCCTAGTCGCCTTTGGCTCCGGCCCGTCGAAGTGAAGTGGGCTGTTGTACTTGGACGTCTCGAGAGGCCCCAACACCTTCCTGGTGACCCAGATTAACAGTTTTCAGCCTTAACTGGTGTTATTTTCCCCCACAGAGCGCTGGAGGAACCGATGGGTGCAATCCACTAATGACTCCCAATTTGGGCATTTTAGACTGTCGTCGGGGAAATTTTACGGCCATAAGGAGAAAGACAAAGGTTAGTGTAGGAATTGTGAGAAAGTCAAGCTAAATGTTAAACCCTTCATAGCAGCCTTTCAAGGTAGTTGGGTGGCTCACCCCAGCACTGCTTGCACCCATTCACAGATGGGGAAACTAAGGCACAGGTAGGGTCTGGCAATATTTTTGTTTTCTCCTTTCTTTAATTGCCCAAGATCACCCTTCCAGGTAGGCACTGCAAAGACCCCAGGGCCTTGTCCTATAGAAGAAAAAAGAGGATACTTCTCATTTTATTTTCACTTTCAGAAGAAAAGAAATTTGAGGTAAAAGTTAGATGCTGTCAGGTACACAGATCTTAGGATTTACAACAGGATGAACTTTTTCATCTGTACACAGGTCAACCTTCGGAACATTTTTAGCCCTTTTTCCAGGAGGCCTCCTTGTACCCCCACCTTCCAAGACAGTAGCCTCCTGGTGCCAAGGATAACCTCTATTCTGGTTTTGTCTCATTCCTGATGATCAAAGGTGGACAAACTACAGCTTGTCTACCACCTGTTTATTTGTACAGCCAGCGAACTAAGAATGGCTTACATTTGTTAATTGTGGGGAAACTTTGAAAGGGGAATAGTATATTATGACATATAAAAATTAAATAAAATTCAATGAAATATGTGAAATTTCAGTGTTCATAAAGTTTTTGTTTAAGATTTATTTTTATTGTTTTGACAGAGAGAGAAACAGATAGAAACAGAGAGAAAGGGGAGGGCCTAGAGCAGTGTTCATAGTTGACAGCATTAGTTTTCCATATAGTTTCACTCCACAGGTGGGCATGGGGCTGTGCAGGGCAGGAACTGGGCCAGGAGTATTCCGCATAGGCCCTGGCAAGAACTGAGCTGAGGGCACACCCCAGTTCAGCACATGGGTCCGCCTGGGCCGGAGCCGGGATTCGATTCTCGGTCTCCCGGCCTGCAAAGTGAGCGCTTAACCCTCTGAGCAATCCCAGCTTCCCCTGTAAATAAAGTTTTAATGGAAAACAGCCATGCTTATTTGTTTATATATGCTCTATGGCTGCATTCATACTGCAAAGGCAGAATTGAGTTGTTGGGACAGAGACCAAATGGCCGACAAAGTATCAGATATTTACTCTCTGGCCTTACAGAAGAAGTTAGCTGATTCCTGATTTAGATGAAAAATTTTCTTCTTCACCACCTTCTATTCAACCTTTATCTTGGCCCAATGTTGCCCTGTCCGGCAGACTCTGGTTTCATTGTATATGGATTGTTTTATAAGTTACATGTTGACCCAAAGAATTGGGTCAAAATTTAGGCTGTATGACAAAGTAGTATGAAAGCAAACAGGTTATTCCATGAAGTCTGTCCAAGGGCAGTGGTTCCCACTTAAGAGTCACTTCTTTTTTTTCTTCACAATGTTTTTACTGCCTTCAGTCTGGAATCCTGAGATCCTATTCATTTCATTCACTCCAGCACATGTCTTCTAGATGCAGACATGGGCAAGGCACTGAGGATATAGGTTGATTTGGCCCCTTCTGTTAGGGTCTCCTGGGACCATGACATAGAAGTCACAGATGGAAAGATAAATAGAATGTAAGCAGAGGTAGTGAAAGACCATTGGCGTGGCTGAAAGGGGTGGTGATAAATGATGTGCCTGAATACTAGCAGCCAAGGGAGAGGGAGGTGCTACAAATCCCCTTAGAAAGGTAAGGGTGAGGAAAGAATGGAGGACCCAGAAAGAGGTGGTGGGCAGTCAATCAGGAGTTCAGCTTGGACTTGATACAAAATGCCAAGTTCATTTATGATGACTGCATAGAAAGCTATGAGGGCCAGAGAGTCTGGAGCAAGAAAGGCTAGTTTATAATAAAACTGGCTCTACTTTTAGGTTTGTCTGACAAATTCCAGTATAAGTTAAGGATTTGGTACAGAGCCTAGTGTCTACTGAAAAAGGGAGTTTTGTTCTTAAACACCTAAGCTTATAAGACAAATATGAGATAACTCACATGGCAAAAGATGGTATTGTCATAAAAAAGAGCCACCACACATGACACCCTTGGGCCAGCTCACCCAGTGCAGTGAAACACTTTTTTTACTGATCAGTACTATGTCCTCCATTTGCTGTTTTGTCTTTTAAGTCACAGTTTTGAGATGAGAATTAAGGAAAAGAAGTAGAATGCTTTGTTTTTTAAATTCAGTTACTACACAAGCTTCCTTGTCTATTCCCACCCTTTGGAAGATGAATGGAAGCAAAATTAACCTTTTATCCATATAACTAGATTGTATATGTCGTTCAGAACTGAAGTATTTTTATAACTTAAGACATAATGTATATTAAGTACAAAGACATCTTTTGAGTGTGTCAAATAGAAGTTCTGTGGCAACAGAGCCTGTTACTGATATGTCCATTGTATATAATTGTACAAATAAACTACAAGCACTGGATGGACATAATGATTGTGAGGTTTATTACTTAGGGTAGGGAAAAGACAACCATTTCATTCCTTGCACCACTGAGCATTGTGTCATTCCTAATCCTTCATGAGTGCTTTTTGTTTGAAGGTCTGCAAACTACTCAAAATGGCCGATTCTATGCCATCTCTGCACGGTTCAAACCATTTAGCAATAAAGGGAAGACGCTGATCATTCAGTACACAGTGAAACATGAGCAGAAGATGGATTGTGGAGGAGGCTACATTAAGGTCTTCCCTGCAGACATGGACCAGAAGAACCTGAATGGAAAATCCCAGTACTATATTATGTTTGGTGAGTTCAGGTAGTACAAGGCAATCATTTCTAGTTGTTTTGAAAAAAACCCACCTTGTAGGATTCTTAGACTAAGTCTTTGCTAAAGCAGTAGTATTGAATATATCTGACCAAAGGTTTTTATAGTACTGTTAAATCTATTTAATATGATAAAAAGGCAACTATCGTGCTTTTGTGCTTTTCAGAACGTTATTTACCGTAATACTAATGTACACCCAAGTATTTTGAATATATCAGGAGTCAGCAAATCTTGCCCATTGGCCAAATCAGCCCATAGCCTTTGTTATGGCTCATGAGCCGAGAATGGGATTTAATATTTTTGAATGATTGAAAAAAAAAAAAAAAAAATATTTTTGACACATGAAAATAATGTGAAACTCAGATTTCAGTATCCACAAATGAAGTATTATTGGAATGCAGCCTCACTCAATTGATATGCACTTTGTCTAGGGCTTTCAAGCAACAGTGGCAGAGTTGAGTCATTGTAACAGAGACCATATGGCCCCCAAAGCCAAAAATATTTATTGTCTGGCCCCTTACAGGAGAGGAAAGGGGGCAGAGAGAGATAATATTTGGGAAAAGAAAAATGTAATGGCTGAAAACTTCCCAAACTTGATGAAATATATGAATAAAAGCATGTAAGAAGCTCAATGAACTCTTAACTAAGGTGAACTTGAACAAACCCACATCAAGAAATACTATAGGGGAAGCCGGGATGGCTCAGTGGGTTAGGCGCTCACTTTGCAGCACCAGGGACCGTGGATCGAATCCCGGCCCCGGCCCGTGCGGAACCATATGCTGAACTGGGAGCTCCCCTAGTTCAGTTCTCTCTCTGTCTCTGTATCTGTCTCTCCTCTGTCAAAATAAATAAATAAATAAAAATTAAAAAACAACAACAACAATAAACAAAAAAACTATAATTAGGAGGTGGGCACATAATGCGATGCATGGGTGAGGTGATGTGGACTTGTGCTTCTGGAAACTACCTAATTGTTACCAACCAATGTCACCCCATTAAATTTAACAAAATATATTAAAAAAAAAAATACTATAATATTTTCAAAAGAAAAGTGAACCATCACATACAAGGGATTCCCAATAGGATTACCAGTAGATTTCTCAGCAGGAACTTTGGAGGCCAGATGACAGGGGCCAGTACATTCAAAGTGCTAAAAGGAAAAAAAAAATGTCAACGAAGAATCATATCTAGCAAAACTATCCACTCAGAAGTGTGGGGAAAAAATAAAGCATTCCCAGATAGACAAAAGCTGAGGGAGTTAATGACCAATAGACTTGCCTTGCAAGAAATGTTCAAGGAAGTCCTGCAAGGTGGCATGAAAGGAGACTGGAAAGTAACCAATCCTTCTCAAACTTTTCAAAAAAAAATTGACGTGGAAGCAAGACTTCCTAACCCAATCTGTAATGCCAGCAATACCCTGATACCAAAACCAACAAGGATACTACAAGAAAAATACAGACAAATAGCCTTTGTGTGCATTGATGCAAAAAGCCTCCACAAAATACTAGTATACAGAATTCAGCAGCATAGTAAAAGGATTATATACCATAACCCACCAGCATTTATCCCTGGACTGCAAGGATGGTTTGACATAAGAATATTGATTAAATGTAATGTGCCACATTAACAGAATGAAGGGGAAAAAAAATAACATGATCATCACAATTGATGCAGAAAAAATATTTGACAAAATTCAACAACCATGATAAAAACATTCAACAAATGAGTAGTAGAAAATAGGATGCTGGGATAGCACAGTGATTCAGTGCTTGCCTTATAATCATGAGGTCTGGAGTTTGACTTCTGGCCCAGCCTGTGCAAACCCATATGCTGAACTGCAGTGCAACTGGTAACCACTGGGGTGGCTCAGCAGTGAAGGTTCTCACCTCCCATGTGGGAGGCTCCTGCTTCAGTTTCTACCCCACATGGCCCCACTTCTACCTGTGTGGAATGAAACCATGTCACAACTAATGATGTACAACTATGTAGACTGCTCTGAGCACAACCCCCCCCTTCTCTCTTCCTCTCTCCCTCTCTCCTCAAAATAAATCTTTGTTTTTTTTTAAGATTTATTTTATTGTTTTTGACAGAGAGAGACAAAGAGAAGTGGGAGAGCCCAGAGCAGACTTTATAGTTGTATGTCATCAGTTTTTGGCATGGTTTCATTCCAAAGAGGTGGGTGGAGGCCATGCAGGGCGGGAACCAGGCAGGCCAGGGGCCTCCCGCATGGGAGGCACACCCCTGCAAGCTGGGAGCTGAACCAGGGGCCGTCCACATGGGAAGCTCGCCCTGGTGAGACCCGAATTGGGGCCACATATCAGTTCAGCATATGGGTCCTCATGGACCGGGACCAGGACTAGATCCTTGGACCCCAGAGATGCAAAGGAAGCATGCAACCTGCTGAGCCATTCCGGCTTCTTTTTTTTAATATATATTTATTTTATTGTTTTTGACAGAGACAGAAAGAAGGGGGAGGGCCCAGAGCAGTCTCCATAGTTGTATGTCATCAGTTTTCAACATGGTTTCTCAACATAATAAAAGTCATATGTGAAAAACTCCCAGTGAACATCATACTCAATGGTAAAAGTCTGAAATCTTTTCCTTTAAGATCAGGAACAGGGGAAGCCGGGATGGCTCAGCAGGTTAAGCCCTCACTTTGCAGCCCTGGGGACTGAGGATCAAATCCCGGCCCCGGCCTGTGCAGACCCATATGCTGAATTGGGGAGTGCCCCCAGTTCAATTCTCACCAGGGTGAAACCCCAGCCCAGTTCCTGCCCTGTGCAGCCCCACGCCCACCTGTGGAATGAAACTATGTGGAAAAACCGATGATGTGCAACTATGGAGACTGCTCTGGGCCCTCCCCCTTCTCTCTGTCTGTCTCTGTCAAAAAAAAACAATTAAAAAAAAAAAAAAAAAAGATCAGGAACAAGGAAAAAATGTTCTCTTTCACCACTTTTATTCAACATAGTACTGGAAGTTCTAGTCAGAGCAATTGGGAAAGAAAAAGAAAGAAAAGCCATCTAAACTGGAAAAGAAAAGGTAAAATTATTTTTTTTTGCAGATGATAAAATCTAATACGTAGAAAACCCTAGAGGTTGTTGTACTGAAAACAAAACAAAAAACGATTAAAACTAATAAATGAATCCAGCAAAGTAGTAGAATATGAAGTCAACATGCAAAAAAAGTTGCATTTCTATATACAATGAACAATCTGAAAAGGAAATTACAAAAACAGTTCTATTTACAATAGCATCAAAAGGAGTAACATTCTTAGGAATTAACCAAGGAGGCAAATGAAAACCAAGTTGTAGAATGAAAACTACAAAATATTGCTGAAAGAAATTAAGACAAATTGGGGAAGCCGGGATGGCTCAGTGGGTTAAGTGCTCACTTTGCATTGCTGGGGACCGAGGATTGAATCCCGGCCCCGCCCGTGCGGAACCATGTGCTGAACTGGGAGCTCCCCCAGTTCTTTCTCTGTCTCTGTATCTCTCTCTCTCTCTCTCTCTCTCTCTCTCTCTCTCTCTCTGTCAAAAAAAACCAAACAATTAAAAATAAAAATAAATAGAAATTAAGACAAATAAATGGAAATGTACCCCATGTTTATGGATTGGAAGACTTAATATTGTTAAAATGTGAATACTACTCAAGGTGATCTACAGATTCAATCTAACCCCTATCAAAATTCCAATGACATTTTTTTTTTTTTTCAGAAATAGAAAAACCCATCTTAAAATTCATATGAAATCTCAAGGGACCCAGAATAACCAAACAATTTTGAATAAGAGCAAAACTGGAGAATTTCACTTATGTCTATGGATGGATAAATGGATAAACAAAATGCTGCATATATCTATACAATAGAATATTATCCAGGCTTAAAAAGGAAGAAAATTCTGATGTGTGCTATTACATGGATGAACTGTGAAGACGTTATTCTAAGTGAAAGAAGCCAGACACAATTTTGTGATTCAACTTTTTTTTTTAAGATTTATTTTTATTGTTTTTGACAGAGCGAGAGAGAGATACAGAGAGAAAGGGGAGGGCCCAGAACAATCTCCACAGTTGCACATCATTGGCTTTTCCACATAGTTTCATTCCACAGGTGGGCGGGGCTGCACAGGGCAGGAACTGGGCCGGGGTCTCGCCCCAGTGAGAACAGAACTGGGGGCACTCCCCAGTTCAGCATATGGATCCACATGGGCCGGGGCCAGGATTCGATTCTCGGTCCCCAGGGCTGCAAAGTGAGCGCTTAACCCACTGAGCCATCCTGGCTTCCCCATGATTCAACTTATATGAGGTAGAGTACCGTAGTCAAAATCAGAGAGAGAGAGAGTATAGCATAATAGTTACTGGGGACTGGAGAGAGAGAGGAATGGGGAGTTAATGTTTCATGGGTATAGAGTTTCAGTTTTACAAGGTGAATAGAAGAAGTATGGAAATGGATGGTAGTGATGGTTGTACAACAATGTGAATGTATTTAATACCATGAACTGGACACTTAAAAATTGTTAAGATGTTAAAAGCATGTTTTACCACAATAAAAAAAAAAAGTGAAAAAACTTAAAAAGTTAAAATGTATTTTTAGCTGTGGTACATAGATATACAATGGAATATTATTCAGCTACACAAAAAGATGAAATTCTGCTATTTGCAACAACATGGATGGAACTTGAGATCATCAGGCTATGCAAAATGAGCCAGACAGAAAAAGCTAAGAACCATATAACTTCACTGATATGTGGAATATAAAACTGAAAGCAACAAAGAAAAAAAATCTCATGGACATAGTCAATAGTTTAGTGGTTACCTGAGAGTAAGAGGGTAGGGGGTAGGAGAGGAGGGAGGGGTGATGGAAAGAAAGCTGACTATAGGTAGTCAACACATATTGTAACACCTAGACAAAGTAGTATAGAGTTGTACACCTGGAACCTATGTAGTATTTACTAACCAATGTAACCCTAATAAATTTAACAGTAAATAAATAAGTAAAATGTATTTTTAAAATAACTATCCACAATCCAAGTTGGGGAACTTGTTCTTTAAAATTTTTTTCCTCATCTGACATATTTGTCTTACACAATTATTCTCCCTCATAGTTTTTCCATGCTTATCTCTGAGTTTGTCAGGATCAGTATTAGGCTTCAGATACCTGGGTATGTGGGTCATATATTTATATATACAGCTGGTTATACATTGCAGAAGTAGGAAGAATATTATAAATTCTATTTTATTAGATATAGGGTTATCAGATTTAAATATAACCTTGCTCTGTCATTTTGGAGAGTGAGGTGACTTCTTCAAGGATACAACATTAATAGGTTCAAAGTTTCCACAGCCTCCACAGTTCCTGACTCACCACTCATAATTCTTTCTACTCTGCCATGCCTTGCATTGTACTCTTGAATTTAAAATCTGGAATGGAAATAGTCTTTATTTTGATGAAGAAGTAATTAAAATGTCTTGGTTTGGGTTATTGTTATTTTTTTAAAACAGGATGACAGAAATAGCTGGCAAAAAGTATTACCTATCAGAACTGATTTCACAAATATTTGATTTAGTTAGTTGTAAACAGAGTAACCACAAATATCTGCCAAAATACTACTTTTAAGTGTGTGTATATATATATAGATAGATATAAAATCTATATGTATATATAAACAGACAAAAACACAATTATACTAGGGGACTTAAACACCTCCTTGACAGCCATGGACAGATCATCCAAACAAAATAAATAAGGAATATCAGCTTTAGATGATACACTATAGCAATTGGAAATAGTTGACATTTACAGGATACTTCATCCTACAACAAACACATGACTATACGCTCTTTTCTGGTGCACATGGGACATTCTCAAGGATAGACCACATGCTGGGACACAAAGCTAGCCTCAGCAAATTTAAGAAGATTGAAATCATACCAAGTGTATTCTCTGATCACAAAACTTTGAATTGGAGATCAACTACGAAAAGAAAGCAGAAAAAAACACATCTACATGAAGATTAAACATGTTATTAAAAAATGACTGGATCAAAGAAGAAATTATTAAAAAATACATAGAAACAAATGACAATGAAAACACAACATACCAAAATTACTGGGATGCAACAAAAACAGTCATAAGAGAAAAATTTATATCGCTACAGGCCTATCTCAAGTAACAAGGAAAATCACAAGTAAACAACCTAATATCACATCTTAAAGACCTAGATAAAGAACAGAAAACACCCAAACCAGCAGAAGGGAGAAAATAAAAATGAAAGCAGAACTAAATGAAATATAGAATAGAAAAACAATAGAAAAATTTAATGCCACAAAGCTGGTTCTTTGAAAAATTAATAAAATTAACAAACTCCTGGCTAGGCTCACCAAGAGAAAAAGAGAAAACACAAATAATCTAAATGAGAAAGGAAAGAAAGGAAATTACAGTTGATATCACAGAAATACAAACGGTCATACAAGAATACCAGAAAGGCCTATATGCCACCAAATTTTGAAACCTAGAAGAAATGGGGTTTTAGAAACAATATAGTCTACCTAGACTGAATCAAAGAGAACTGGATAATCTAAACAGACCACTCAACAGTAAGGAAATTGAAATAATCATCCAAAACCTCCCCCAAAACAAGAGTCCAGGACCAGATGGTCTCACTAACGAGTTTACCAGGAATTCAAAGAGGAACTAACACCTATCCTCCTCAAACTTTTCCAAAAAAATTGAAGAAGGGGAAGCCGGGATGGCTCAGTGGGTTAAGCGCTCACTTTGCAGTGCCAGGGACCAAGGATCGAATCCCGGTCCCAGCCCCGGCCCATGCGGACCCATATGCTGAACTGGGGAGTTACCCCAGTTCAGTTCTGTCTCTGTCTCTGTATCTTTCTCTCTCTCAAAAACAATAATAATAAAAAAAATTGAAGAAGCACTACTTCCCAACTCATTCTATGAGGCCAGCATTACCCTAATACCAAAGTCTGGCAAGGATGTCACACAAAAAAGAAAACTATAGACCAATATCTCTGATGAACACTGATGCAAAAATCCTAAACAAAATACTAGCAAATAGACTACAACAATGCATTAAAAAGATTATACATCACGATCAAGTGGGATTCATTTCAGGGGCAGAAGGATGGTTCAACATACACAAAGTGATCAATGTGACACACCACATAAACAAAATGAAAGATAAAAACCATATGATTATATCATGAAAAACTATAAGACACCATTAAAAGAAATTAAAGACACAAAGAAATGGAAAGATATTCTGTGTTCATGGATTGGAAGAATCAACATGGTTAAAATGGCCATATTATCCAAAGCAATATACAGATTTCATGCAATTTCAATAAAAATCCCACAGACATTCTTTCGAGAAATAGATTTTTTAAATTATCAGATTCATATGGAACCACAAAAGACCCTAAATTACCAAAGCAATCCTCCAAAAAAAGAATAAGGCTGGAGGCATCACACTGCCCAACTTCAGTCAATACTACAAAGCATCAATAATCAAAAACAGCTTGGTAGTGGCAGAAAAACAGACATACAGACCAATGGAACAAAATTGAAAACCCAGAAATAAACCCACAAATATATGTACAGATACTCTTTGACAAAGGAACCAAAAATACACAGTGGAGAAAAGAAAGCCTCTTTAGTAAATGGTACTGGGAAGATTGGAAAACCACATGCAAAGAATAAATCTGGACAGTGAACTGTCACCATATACCAAAATTAACTCAAACTGGATTAGAGACCTTCACATAAGACCCAAAACAATGAAGTGCATAGAAGAAAGCATTGGTACTGAACTTATAGACCCTTGGGCTCAGAGAGCACTTTATGAACTTGAATCCAAAGGCAAGGGAAGTAAAAGCAAAAATAAATGCATGGGACTATATCAAACTAAAAAGCTTCTACACAGCAAAGGACACCATCAACAAAGTAAAAAGGAAACCAACCGAATGGGAGAATATATTTGCAAACAATGCCTCTGATAAGGGGCTAATATCTAAAATATATAAAGAACTCATACAACTCAACAACAAAAAAACAAATCATCCAATTAAAAAATGGGCAGAAGACCTAAATAGACACTTCTCCCCTGAAGACATACAAACAGCCAAAAAACATGAAAAAATGCTCAACATCACTAGCAATTAGGGAAATGCAAATTAAAACCACAATGAGATACCACCTCACACCTGTTAGAATGGCTAAAATAAACAAGACAAGCAATAACAAGTGCTGGAGAGGCTGTGGAGAAAAAGGAACCCTCATATACCGCTGGTGGGAATATAAACTGGTACAACCACTATGGGAAGGCAGCATGGAGACTCCTCAAAAAACTAGGAATGGAATTGCCATATGATGCAGCAATCCCTCTCCTGGGTGTCTACCCAAAAAACCTGAAAACCATCCACAAAGATATATGTACCCCAATGTTCATCGCAGCACTGTTCATGGCAGTCAAGTCATGGAAACAACAAACGTGTCCTTTGATAGATGACTGGATAAAAAAGTTATAGTACATTTACACAATGGAATACTACTCAGCAATAAGAAAGGATGAAATACTGCAATTTTGACAACATGGACAGACCTTGAAAACATCTTATTAAGCGAAATAAATCAGACTGAAAGAAATAAAAAACATGACCTCACTCATAGATGGACTATAAAACTGAAAGTAATAAAGAAACAAAAACTCATGGACACAGTCAGTCGTTTAGTGGTTACCCTGAGGGTAAGGGGGGAGGTAGGTGGCAGCTGGGGCTGGGAGGAGTAGGGAGGGAACATCAAATATATGGTGATGGAAAGAGCTGATTCTGGGTGGTGAGCACATATGCAATGGATAGACAATGTGATGTAGAATTGTACACTTGGAAACTGTAATTGTTACCAACCAATGTCACTGCAATAAAGTTAATGATAAAAAACAACAACAAAATGTCTTGGTTTTGGTTATTGTTATTCTTTGAAAACAGGGTGATAGAGATATTACCTATTAGAGCTGATTTCACTAATATTTGATTTAGTTAGGTGTGGTAAACAAAATTACTACAAATATCTGCCGAAATACTACTTTTAAGAGTGTGTGTGTGTGTGTGTGTGTGTGTATACACACCTATTCATATATAAAATCTATATATCTACAGTTATATCTATATGTTTCATGTCTGCTACATCTGAGTTGTGAAACAGTGTACCTTGGAGTTAAGAAAAGATGCTTTCTGTATTTTTGCTTTTAACTTCATCAGTTTCATTTTACTCAAACCCATTGTGTCACTGTTAGAACACTTCCCTGTGATGTCTCAGTTCTAGCATTTGATATGAGAGCAGCTTGCTGAGGCTCATGGTGTTCAAAGGGAAGAGGGAAATGTTTTATTGGGTCCTTGCCAGGGGTCTTACACATAGTCTTAGATTATGTATGAAACCCTAGGAAGTAGAGAACACAGCCCCCACTTTGCAAATAAGGAAACTGAAACTCAGAAAGATTTAACTACTTGCTCAAAGTCAAGTAGCCTGATTTAAAAATCCATCTGTCTACCCCATTTCCTCACAAAAATCCATTATGTGTGTAAATATTTTATGATCACTGTTAACAGAAAATGTTCAGATTTTCCAGTCAGGTTGAAGCTTAATATTAAAAGCATGCAGTGCTTAGGAATGGAGAGGGAATTTTGAAGGCAAAATAAATACCATGTTTCAATCCTAAGGTAGTAGACTCATACAAATGTTAATTGCTCACATAGCTTTTGTTTAAAAAATTGAAGTGGAATGTTTTCCAGTGAAAACAGAGGAAATTACATAAACACATGTCCTCTGAGAACTCAGCTGGGAGATAGACACAGTGTTCTTCGTTGGTCCCTTAGGACATCACTTCCAAGTTCAATGTCACTTCTACTCTGGCAAATTGATAATGTTCTTTAAGTCATTACATGTAGCCTTGATCTCTTATTTATTCTGGAGGTCATCACTGCAAGTTCTAGAAGAGATTGCAGTCATCTGTTTGTGTTTATGCAGGGTTCACCTCACAGAATCCCCAGGGGCAAGGTGCAGGTCTGGGTCAATGGATGAGGAATTTGACCTGAGACAAAAAGATACCCAGATGTTCTAGTACTGTCCTAAGTCTTAAGATAAAGCCACAGCAAGGCAATTTCCTCAAAAGTTTTGACGAATTTTCCAGATTCCTCCTGCAAAATTTGTTTATATAGTCAAAACTCCTTAGTCTCCATCAGGGAATAGTATCCTACAACATTTCATTTCCTGAGTGAAACTGAACCCTGTACCAATTTAAAAATCGATAACTTTTCAATGGGACTCTGTCTAGATTTTACAGTTTATCAGATTCTACCTATTGATTGAAATCTCTCTTTTGCTTACAATTTGAGGTTATTAAGAACATGTGTGTGCATGTGTGTATTGTCTTGGGCCATAATAATATTAACCAGCAACAAGTACTGAGCTTTAAATACATTACTCATTTAACTGGCAAAATAGCTTTGTGATGTCAGTATTAATACCAAGGTATGGGGAGGCTGCATAGTTGCAAATATATGTCTCAACAGAGTGAATGAGAGCTGGGGTCAGAGCCAGTCAGTCCAGCTCTGAAACCCTCACCTAGGCACAGGTACACAGGTCAGATAGACTCAGGAATTACATCGGGGCTGCTTACTAGACTGTTAAACCAAGTCTTACTCAACATGCTGGTTTACATTTGAGTCTGAAGCAGCTGCAGGGAACAGAGAAGTGACCTGAACTGAGGAGGGCATGCTATCCATTTATATATCTCCACATGCATATCTGATTATTCCTGGACATGTAAACTTCCTGCCCTCAGATATTATTTTAGGATTCAGAATGATTGGGGACTATGCTATGGTGATGCATTTTGGAAAACAATTAAGAGTAGCTAATTTTTTTTTTTTGTAGGACCCGATATTTGTGGATTTGATATCAAGAAAGTTCATGTTATTTTACATTTCAAGAATCAGTATCACTCAAACAAGAAACCTATCAGGTGTAAGGTAAACGTTTTTGTATTCAAATCAGTGATTGTGCTAACACCTACCAGATGATGGATGATAACATAAATTTAGAGAAAATAGTTTTGATCTTAAAATATTTAAATGAGCCTGGGATGGGTCTTAAGCAAACATACCCCCTATCTCTGCTTTCCAGTTCAGCAGGCCCGTTAGATACATTTGTCCACTATTTTGGTTTGGCTGCTAAAGTTTTTCCCCATCAGGTGGGCACACTCCCTTTTTACTAAGAGCTATGACATTGATTTACATTATAATTTGTCCCATTGGAGTTACAACAGGATGATCATATTTCAACAATACCTATCGTTAATGAATGAAATATTCCTGATTTTATCCCTTCATTCCTGAAAATTAATCTGGTGAAATTAATCTTCAAAATACCAAAACACTTAAAAATAGGAATATCAATAAAATAAAAGTGTACACTCTTACTTTTTTACCCAGGCGATATGTGAAAACAACTCTAGGTCTTAGGGCCCACTTTATAATTCAATGGTCCAACCTGGGTCTTCTCCAAAGAGGCAGCTGTGTTACATCACTGGTATGTGGGCATATAGAGGGAAAGTATGCTCCCCAAAGTACCCCCATACCATTTGAATGTAAATGCAAGGAAGCAGGGACCTGTCCCCTGAGGCATCCCCCAGGGCCCAAAGCTTCTATGAACCTGGGAAGGAGGCCCAAGTGTGTTTCAAGATCATTGACAGCATGGAGGGAAAGCATCTATAACTGTCTCTTATTCAGTTCCAACCCAAGCAGTGGGACACTTGGCCTCTTCAAAAAGCCCTGGTGAGTCTCCATTGTCAACACAATCCCTCTTGAGGTCACACCTCCTGATGTGGTGGTTCTAAGAGATCAGCTGTTTCCCCATGCACATCTCAGCCTGCATTCCTCTCAAGGGGCAAGGGGGAGCTCATAATAGTGTTTGGACCAAAGGGCAGGTCTTTACAATTGATGCCCAAGAAATTGTTCAGTTGCACATCATGTGTGTGGGAGAGAAAGGGATGACACTATAGAGGCTGTAAGGTCCAGCCTGGACCATGCCTGGGAGGCCAAAGCATGACTACCTGGGGCCAGAAAGCCTACAGGGCCCTGAGAGACACCCATAGGCTGATGATATTCTCAGATGTGTGCTACTGTTTCTGCAACTAGTCAGTATTATGGTCTTTCGGGCGAGGAACAGTGATCTTCACAGGGCTCTGATTCATTCTGTGATGCTGGAAAGGAAAGAGTGAAAACCTCCCCTACAGATAGTAGTCAGCCCTTCAGGAGTCTGATCTGCATATTAGCTCAGATGTTGGGGGAAGAGGGGCAGGTGAAGGAACAGGGAGATGGGAGATTGTCAGGCCAAGACTGGCGGGATACAGAGCATGGAAGCATTTTGACTGATAATTCAGCAGTGGAGTTCAGAGGACTTTCTGATATTTGGAATTTGGTTACTGAGGATGTGGACAACGACTCTCAGTGGCATTGCTATTAATCAGGAGGGGAAACAAAGGCCAAGGAGGGGACCACAGCAGCCTGGGGAGTCGTGTGTAGAATGGTTGGGTGTGAAATCCTCGCAGACATACAGACAGAGGTATCAATGAGTTGTTGGAAATGGGTCTGAAGCTTATGCTGATGATTAGGATTAAAGATACCTTTTGGACTCATTTGCATATGTGTGGGAGTGGATGTGATTCCCCAGGAGGCTGGCCTCTGGGGGCCAAATCCTGAAGGGCACCAGCAATGGGTCCAGGGAGCCCAAAGTCTAAATTAGGAAGAGAGCAGGGGGGAATGTCAAGAAAGAAACAGGTGTCACATAAAATAGACTGTAGTACTGATCCTGGACAAAGCCAGTGACCATTGATCCTGGACAAAGCAGTGGCCTGTCCAGCAGGGCAGAGCAGATGGAAACTGAAGAGGCCTTTAGCTTTGGCTCTTGGCAGGGAGAGAGTCCTTCTAACACAGACCTTTTAAGATGCTGGGGTAGTAGCGCCAAACCTGAGCTGTGTCAGCATCCCTGGAGGGTCTGTGAAAGTGACCAGAGGGTCCACCTGGTTCTGATGCTTCAGGTCAGGGCCCCTCTGGGAACATGCATTTTCCAGTGATGCTGAGGCTGTGGGCTGCACTTGGAGAACCCCTCTTGGGGTATGATTCAGGAGTCCCCTCCGCTGCTGACAGACAGCCCTGTTCTGGGCACTCCCAGCCTCCCCAGGCACCCATCCACCCACCTCCCACCCCTCCTTAATTGCATGTTTATTTACTACTTGTGCCCAGCCCAGGGCTTTAACCATGACTCAGAGAAGCACTGGTTAAAGGCCCTTGTGAAACTTCAATTGTTGGACAGCTCAGATCATCAGAAAGTTCTCTGTGTTTAAAAACAGAGTGGGGGGAAGCCGGGATGGCTCAGTGGGTTGAGTGCTCACTTTGCAGCGCTGGGGACCGGGAATCCGGTCCCGGCCCCGGCCGTGCGGAACCATGTGCTGAGCTGGGAGCCCCCTCAGTTTAGTTCTCTCTCTGTCTCTGTACCTCTCTCTCTCTCTCTCTCTCTCTCTGTCAAAAATAAAAATAAATAAATAAATAAATAACAATAAAAATAAATCTTTAAAAAAAAACAGAGTGGGCTTCATTCGGAATCTTTCACAATATAGAACAGGAAGTCATTTTCCACATAACTTCTCACGAACAGCGAGGTGGTCCTATGGTTTAACTGACCACTCTGTCATAACTGCTCATGGGATTATAGTGGGAGCTGGTGTCTTTGCACAGAAGGGACTCAGCCACTCAAGATAAGGCTGCTAGTAGGTAGCAGTTTTCTGCAAAGGGGTGTTCTTCCTTAGGACACCTTGTTACAGTCATGTCAACTCCTATTTCAAGAACCTCTCATTGCTGTTTATGACAAAGTTTTGACCAATGACAACTTAGAATGCATATTTAGACTTGCCTTGCAACATCTCACTGTCATTCTTTTTTCCCCTAAAATATGCAGGTTGATGGCTTTACACACCTCTACACTCTGATCCTAAGACCAGATCTCACTTATGAAGTGAAAATCGACGGCCAAGCGATTGAATCTGGTAGCATCGAGTATGATTGGAACCTAACATCACTGAAGAAGATGGAGAAGTCTTTATCAGAGTCCAAGGACTGGGATCCGGAGAAAGAGGACAAACCCCAGGTGTGGATTTTTCATGAACAACTCTAGAAAGTGTGCAAATGAAATTTGTAAGTACCAGGTCCTGTGTGATTGCTGTGTGGCCGGTAATCATGATGACATTATAACCAGTCAACATGCCCTCTCCAGAGTGTGTATGCATTGAAACCAGCCACAGATCTGCATGCTTCAAGGTATTATGAAAGAGAGATCAAAGCAAGTAAGGGTTGTTCTTTTTAACCAATGTTAAATGCATCAGAAGCCTTTTAAAAAATGATTTTTTTGTTTTTTTTGCATTTGAACATGTAGTTTTTTGGTCTCACATTTGTGACTGATGACCAGCTAAGTCATTTGACATAGGGGAAGCTGGGATGGCTCTGCAGGTTAAGCACTTGGCTTGCAGCTCTGGGGACCGAGGATTGAAGCCCAGCCCCAGCCCCAGCCCATGCAGACCCATATGCCGAACTGGGGTGTGCTTCCCATGTGGGTGGCTCCCAGTTTGGTTCTTGCCAGGGGCGAGCTTCCCATGTGGGAGGCCCCCAGTTCAGCCCCCAGCTCATGGGGCGTTCCTCCCATGTGGGAGGTCCCCACCCAGTTCCCGTCCTGTGTGGCCCCCACCCACTTGTGTGGAATGAAACTATGTTGAAAGCTGATGATGTGCAACTATGAAGACTGTTCTGGGCCCTCCCCCTTCTCTTTGTCTCTCTCTGTCTCTCTCTCTCTCTGTCAAAAACAATAAAGTCTTAAAAAAAAAAAAAAATCAGTTGCCATAACAGCTATGTAAGAAGAGTTTCCTAGGGCAGCTGTAACAAAGTATCATGAAATGGGTGGCTTAAAGAACAGAAATGTATTCTCTAGTTCCTGAAACCAGAAGTTAGAAATGGATGTGTCAGAAGGGCCACACTTCCTCTGAAGGCTGTAGGGGAGGATTCTTCCTTCCTTCTTCCAGCGTCTGGGGCCTCCAGGCATTTCTTGGCTGGTAGACAGACACATCCTGCCAATCTCTGTCTCCATTTCCACATGGTCTTTTCCTCTTGTGTCTCTTCATTGGATTTAGGGTTTACCTGAATAATCCAGAATAATCTGCCTCAAGGTCCTTACCTTAATTATATCTGCAAAGACCACCTTTCCCCAAATGAGCTCACATTCCCAAATTCCCAGATTTATAATGTGGACAAGTCTTTTTCGAAACAACTACTACAGCTACCATTTTTTTCTTTTCAGTTTATGTCTGTTTGTTGTGGTAACATTTTGTTTTGAACATCAAACCCTGCACCGACATAAGAGCCATTTATCTGAAGACAGTCGTCTTTGCCATAACTAAGAATACTGGGCTGATGTTTACAATTAATTTCTGACAATTTATAATGTATTAGTGGCATTTCTATCTAATAATCAAATATTTCTCATCTAATAATAATCATATACTTCATCATAGACCAAATGTAATTATTAAATGAAAATGGCATCTTGTTTAGACCATTAAATTTTTTGGCAATCTTTTTTTTTCTTAATTGAAAGTCAGTTTCCATGGATTTGGAACCCATGCTCTGTCCCATCAATGAGAATGCCTTCAGATTAGGGTAAAACCCCAATCATATAAGGTTTTTTCCATCATTTCTCAAGAAAAAAGAAAAGCAGTTTCCCCCTCCCTTTTGTACCTTCAGTGCAAGCCAAAAAAAGGAGTTTCACTGAGAAAGATCACTTACTTTAAACAAGCACAGAATGGCAAAGATATTGACCCTGAAGCCCTAGGCTGCACAGTAAGAAACGCAAGTCTTGAAACTGAAATCCTGACCACCTCTGGGCTGCAAGGAAGTGGCCCAGGAGTACGGGTACAGATAGGTCCCTACAGGGCCAAGCCATCCTTTTAGAAGCTCTTTTTCAAACTGACTGTGTTTTGTTCCTATGTTCAGTTCCATGTGAGCTCTTCAACAGATTAGTTCATTGTGGTGTTATGATCTGATAACCCACAATTCTAAGGAGCCCACTGCTTTGATTGAATTGTAATCGTTTTCTGGATCCCAACACAACAGGGGCTCATGGTTGGTCAGTTGGGGTCTAGACAAAAAGCAGTAGGAAAGGTGACTAACTCCCACATATTCATTATTGAGAAGTTACAGAGTATCATGGAAGAGCCACCCTGTAAGTGAAAAATGTATACAGTTTCTCAGCTCTAGAAGAGAAAATACCATTGTACGTGACTTTTATGCTTTTACATGTGTTTATCTGAATATTAATCCATAGCAACTTTTTCTCCATTCATTTACTCAACAACTATTAATATTTATTCAGTACCTACTAAGCTATATACATATAGACACATATATTATATGTATGTATACTGTGAATATCTGCATATTTTTAAATATATTATACATAGATGCATGTATATAAATGTGTGTATATATGCACGTATATAAATGTTTATATATGTATGTGTATAAATGTGTGTGTATATGTGTATATATGTATGTATGTGTGTATGCATGTATCATGTGAGTGTTTATATACAAGGGCTGCCCAGAAAATATCCAGCCATTGTCAATATAAATAAAGTGAACCATTACATGGCTGGATACTTTCCGGATAGTCCTCGTATATATGAGAAAACTAAATAATAATTACTATTCTCCTGCTACCCAGCAGTCCCCGGGAAATCTTCAGACATTTCTTAGTTGTCTTGCCTCTTTCATTTTTTTTTTAAGTGACAGTTTATTTTATTTATTTATTTATTTATTTATTTATTTATTTTTGACAGAGAGAGACAGAGAGAGAGAGAGAGACAGAGACAGAGAGAGAACTGAACTGGGGGAACTCCCCAGCTCAGCACATGGTTCCGCATGGGCCGGGGCTGGGATCCGATCCTCGGTCCCTGGCGCTGCAAAGCAAGTGCCTAACCCACTGAGCCATCCCGGGTCCCCCTTGCCTCCTTCTTTAATAGTCCTTTCTTTACGGTGAGATAGCTCAGACTTAACCTAAACATCAGTGAATGTGTGGCTGTGTTTCCCACCATCACTTTTTGCCTATCATTTTAACTTTAGCCACTATTTTAAGTTTTCCACGCTGCTGTTCCTCCAACAACATGAGGAAAGTGCTGCAGTCAAATGGGGGATTAAGGAGAAAATCCCAGCAATGAGTTGCCCTGAGGCCCCCATTGGAACTGGGATGCTGAGCACTTGGCCCTTTGACCACCAAATTGAGAAGGAGATTGGGAAATAGTGACAAGTGTCTTGGGTTGGTCCCTGCTTCCTGGTAACTAAGAATTTTGTTTCTCAAATCTGAGAATCTATTTTTTCTTTTTTCTTACACGTATTTTAAGGACTGGGAGAAGCATTTTCTGGATGCCGGTGCCAGCAAGCCAAGTGACTGGAACAGCGAACTAGATGGGGACTGGCAGGCTCCACTGCTGCAGAAGCCTCCATACCAGGTGTGTGGCATCTTCTTCCTGTGACACCCTGGTTGCCCTCGCCCTTGCCCTCATCACTTGGGACCACCACATATGTTTTGTTGTTGCAGGATGGCCTGAAACCAGAGGGTATAGATAAGGACGTTTGGCTCCATCAGAAGATGAAAAATACCAACTATTTCGCAGAATATGACCTCTCAGAATATGAGAACATTGGTGCCATCGGACTGGAGCTTTGGCAGGTCACTGGGTTTTTAATTTATTTTATTTTAATAACTCTGAACTTTAGCTTAAACTACTTAATCCACATAGCTGTTATTCCTTGAGCTCCTGCTGTATGCCTGGCTTCCACACCTGGACCCAAGACAAGCAGCTATGGCCAAAACAACAATGTCTACCCTTCTACTCTCTGGGCACTTCCAGTTCACCTCCCTGCCCCCTGGGAATTGGTCACTCTTCTCTGAGCTGACCTGCGGGCCCATCAGCTTTAGGACAAGACTGCAGATTCTGATGGAGTGGGTCTGGGATGGAGCCTGAGATTGTGCATTTCCACTAAGCTCCCAGAGGTGGTGCTGACATTGCTGGTCCATAGACGACATGCTGCATAGTAAGGTTTTTGAACTATGGTTCTCAAACATTGCTGAGTGCCCAAGGCACTGGGGTGCTTTTCAAAGTCTCAATGCCCAGGCAACACCCAGACAAGTTAAATCAGAATCCTTAGGGCTGAGACCAAGCATTATGATTTTCTAAAAATGTTCTTGGTGATCCTGATAGGAGCCAAGTTTGAGAACCAGTGCCCGGGAGGGAAGGGACATTCTAGAAATGGGTTTAAGAATGTGCTACCTTTGAGAGCTAGTTACTGTCATAGTACTGAACAAAATACAACTGTTTCTTGATGGAAAGTTGTTACATTTCTTACATCAATAAGGAAGGCCTTATTTTCATCCACAGGTGAGATCTGGAACCATTTTTGATAACTTTCTGATCACAGATGATGAAGAGTATGCTGAGAATTTTGGCAAGGCCACCTGGGGTGAAACCAAGGTATGATGAACGTAAAAAATGTTCCTTTCATTAATTGTTTGTTTCTATACTTATATGTCTAACATACAGGAAAGGGCTTGATGAATTTTTACTGAATTTTTAATAAATACCCCACCCAGATCAAGACACAGAACCCTACCAGGGCTCCAGGAGCCTCCTCACCCTCCCTTCCAGCTAGCACCTGCCCCCAGGGGAACAACTATTCCATCTTTAAAGATCAATTTGGCTTTCTTTTGAAATTCATATAAATGAAGCCAACCAATGTTTACTTGCTCAGGCAGTGTTGTGAGATGCATTCATATTAGCACATGCAGCAGTAGCTTGTTCTTCCTATGAGAATATTCCAGAAGGTATGTATCCATAATGTAGCTTTGGATGGTTTCCAGCTTATGGCCCCATGCACAAAACAGTTGTATTCATTCCTGTATGTCTTTCAGTGGACACAACCCCAGAAGTGGACAAGCTGTCACTAGGTCCCTTGCAGCCAAAGTTTTCAATGTGTTTATTTTATATTCCCTGGATTTTCTCATTTAGGCTCTCAGGCCTCCTTTCACTGCCCATTCACTGGTTAGTTGTTTGAATGACAGGGACCCGCTTGCTCTGGGAACAGAAAAAAATGGGTATATTAATTTCCTGAGGCACTAACAAGTTGCCACAAACTGGCTGGCTTAAAACAACACATTTATTCTCCCACAGTTCTAGAGGTTAGAAGTCCAAAATCAGTATCAATGGGCTAAGATCAAAGTGTCAGCAGAGCCACACTCCCTCCAAAGGCTCTAGGAGAGGATCCTTTGTCTCTCCCAGTTTCAGGTGTTCCTTCATTTGTGGCTACGTCACTTTAATCTCTGCCTCCATCTTCACGTATCCTTCTTCTCTTCTGTGTGTGTGTTTCAAATCTCACTGCCTCTCTCTTAGGAGGACACTTGTGATGGAATTTAGGGTCCACCTGCTAATCCAGGATAATCTCCCCATCTCAACACAATTTAATCCCATTTGCAAAAAGATCTTTTCCCCATATAAGGTCACATTCACAGGGTTCAGAGATTGGGATTTGATAGCCTTGGGGGGCTCTTCTTCAGCCACCCCTAGCTGGAGTAGAGGTTTTCAGAAGGCAGGGGTACGTTGCACACTTAACACTTGGTCAGTCCCCAGGAAGTATAATCCTTGGCCACCTCGGTCTTTGTTTCTTTCTGCAGGGCCCAGAAAGGGAGATGGATGACATTCAGGCCAAGGAAGAAATGAAGAAGGCCCGTGAAGAAGATGAGGAGGAACTGCTGATGGGCAAGTTTAATGGAAAAGATAATGTCTTCAACAGATTTCATAGGAGGAATGAACTTTAATCACCCCCAGTCTAGATAAAGATGACTGATAAAACCTTGTTTCTGCTTTAATCTACACATAAAAGCTCAAATGTCTACATACGTGGTGATTTGTTCAATTTTCTTTGAAAAATGTTCCTGTGCTTCTCTGTGGCTTTCCCAAGCTCCTGCCCCTGTGCATGAGATGTTTCCTCTGGACAAACCTGAGTGCTGGAAGCCAGAGTCTAGCAAGAATGTGGCCAAAATACTGACACTCTTTTCTTACCCCCCAAAATATTTTATAAATAAAAGTTGGTAAAACTTATTTTGAAAATGGGGAATTGGGGGAAGCTGGAATGGCTCAGTAGGTTGAGTGCTGGCTTTGCAGCCTTAGGGACCAATGATCAAATCCCGGCCCCAGCCCATGTGGACCCATATGCTGAACTGGGGTGTGCTTCCCATGCAGAAGGCCCCCAGTTCAGTTCTCAATACCCCCATCCACCCCAGTTCAGCCCCTGGTTCAGGGCATGCCTCCCATGTGGGAGGCACTGAGCCAGCCCAGTTCCCACCCTGCGTTGCCCCCACTCACCTGTGTGGAATGAAACCATGTCAAAAACTGATGACATAAACTGTGGAGACTGCTCTGGGCCCTTCCCCTTCTCTCTGTCTCTGTCTCTGTCAAAAACAATAAAATAAATCCTTTAAAAAAACGGGTAAATGATGCCTTGTTTCTTTAGACTGTAAATTACTAGTAACATGAGAATTTTCCAATATAAAGTTATTATGCAGTATCCTTGGTATGAAAAGGTTTTATGTGTTCTGCTGATAACACTGGTTATTTTGGAGAACACAGGACTCATTCACAGACATCTGTAAGTGCCATAAGGAAGCTGATGTTGTCCCCTACGACCCTCCACTCTGTGGCCACTAGTACTCTGTAAGACGAGGAATGAAATTAGTTTGCTTAAATGAAAATAGTGATTACTTCTCAGTTTAATGTTTTTCTTTCAAATAGAATAATTTGCTTTTTTTTTTTTTTTAAGTCACACAAAGCAGTCTTCTGTTTGGAAGAGACCTGTTTTTCTGCAGAAACTTATGTTGGAAATAATCAAATTTAAGACACCTGAAATTTTGAATCCAGTGAACTTACAAATATGCTAAATAAATTGGAAATTATATATGGCATATTTATGATAGATGATCAGTGTGAAAAATCCACTCAGGAAGTGAAATTCTGTCAAGTTTTGTTCTCACTGTGACTGAAGTTGGTCGACCTTTGAATTTGGACTTTTTTGGCTGATGGCTGCATTGGTCTTCATGGTTCATTGGAGCTGATTATCAGTCTCAGAAACTAAAGACTCTCACTGTGCAGAGGTGGGATTCAAACACTACCCATCTCTTTCAGCTCTGAACAGGACGAGAAGTTAGAAAAATATGAGAACCAGGCCTATAGAGAAATGCTGGGAACAATTGAACAAAGATGGGTCAAATTAACTCAGACCCTCAGAGCTCATCTTCTAGAACAGGCTCCATCCTGGAGAACTTTCCATGAAGATAGAGGCTGTCCCCACCTGTGCTGCGTGTGAACCCTTGAGATGTGACTGGTGAGACTGAGGAATTAATTAAAAAAAAATTAATATTTTTGGGGGCAGTTTTCAGTTTACAGAAAACTGAGTGGAAAGTAGAGTTCCCATATACCCTCTGTCACCACACCCACATAATTTCCCCTACCAACAATATCCCCCACAGTGGTACACTTGTCACAATCCTGATGAACCTAAACTGACAAGTCATTATCACCCAGAGTCATAGTTTGCATTGGGTTCGCTCCTGGTGTACATTCGATGGAGGAACAAACTTGTAATCTTATTTCATTGTAATTAAACTTACATAGCCGCACGTGGTAAATGGCTGCTATGTTGGGCTGCACAGCCCTGAACTCTGGTGAGAAAATTCCCCGGTGGGTTGATCACTGCCACAGCAGCAGGGGAATTCCAGGCTACTCAGGCTAACCAGGTGGGACTTGCACCACCAAGCCTGCTTCCAGTCAAGAAGATGCAGGAGAGTCTGTTGTCATCGCCCCTATAGACTCTGACACCCAGGCTGGAAGTCCGCACACATTTCTCAGACATTCTTGCCCACCAGTTTCCCATCATGTTTTGTCAGAGGAAGTTGGAAGGCAGGTGGAGAGAAGCCATTCCCCCTCCCACCCACCCCCAGGCTTCTACAAACATCTTAGGCAGTGGTGACAATAGCAATGACTTTAGTAACAATGGTGGATACAGTATTAGCTGGGGAGGGCCCAGTGATTACTGGTTTTGGGTAACACCACCTTGTTCCCTTTTGATCTTTAGCCCTAAAGGGGCTAGCAGCTTCCTACAGCTACTATCTTAGGCAACCTTCCACACCCCTTCTGTTTTTTTCCAGTACTTTTGTACTCAATCTCCTGTATCAGACGTCCTCTGTTTGAAATATCTAGAATGACTTCTCTTTTCCTCATGGGACATGAACTGATAAAATGTTCAAGACAGCTAAAAGCCTCCATCATCCCAACTGGACCACTACATCTTTCTACTTGCATCCATTCATCCCCTTTCAGTCCACTTTGCCAGCTACATCAGAGACCCTGTTCTAGAACACAGATCTGATCGTGTTAAAAATGCTCTGGCAACTTCCCATTGTTCTTTGCACAGAGAACTGCGGTGAGTAGGAGCATCATGAAACTGAGAACTTGGAGCTCAGAGAGCAAGACAGTCTCAAGACAAGGCTGGATCACACATGGTCTTAATTCATTGCTCTTCACATAGGGATATCCCATAAGACCATGTGTGATCTGGCCTCATCTTGAGATTGTCTTGCTCTCTGAGCTTCAGAGCCTCAGTACTTCTTAGCTCCTCAGCGCCCTCTGCCTGTCATGGCCCCCAGCTCCTACTGTCACTGCATGCACACTCCACCTTTAAGTGTCACACCCTTGGAGTACTCTGTAGAACTTGTCATTGTTTATAGTGATTTATTTCCTCATTTGATTATTTGATTGACATCTTTTTTCCTCCTTTAGATCAGTGGTTCTCACAATGGGGCCTGGGACCATCCATTATAATAGCATCTCCTGGAGATTTGGTAGAAATGCAAAAATCTCAGATCCCCCTCCCCCCAAGCTCTATAAATCAGAATCAGAAATCCATTCTGTGTTTAAGTAGCCATCTGGTGGTTCCAGGGCAAGACCCCCTGCTCTAGGCTGTCGACTGGGGTAGAGCATGTGTCTGTTTGGTCCAACATTGGAGCACCTGTGCTGAGATGCTCAAGGAGCATTTGATGAGTGAATGGTTGTTGATTGAGTCACAAAGCATGCTCTGCTCATCTGAATGGCACGAGGAACACCAAGTCACTTAAGACACTGGAGCAGCAGTTCCTGAGACTCCAGAATGGAGCAGGTGGACAGGAAGATTTGCCCCACCCCTGGGGTGGTAAGACCTTCTAGCTTGCCTAAGAAAAAGTAGCCAGCCTCCATCACAGGGACCAGGTATGGGGAGGTTGACCTGTCTTGAAAAAACCTTGGGCCACCAGGGTCAGCTGCCTGGCTGATCTTTCCTTCCTTACCATTAGTAGAAACTGACCACAGATGACTGGGTATTCATAGCCAAAGGAAGGCAAAATGTGTTGCTAAACAAAACTTTTAACTCCTACAGCTGAAACTCTTTTAAAAGAAAGGGTTTATTGGGCCATGCTGGCAAGAAAAAAGAGCAGGTCCTGAAGTATGAAGTCTAAACCACCAGCATGAATGCCAGGTGGAAAAGGCTACATGTCTGCCATCCTGGTGTTGTTGAGCACAAGTAGTGGGGAAAAAGATGTACATTGTTTTGAAAGAATTTACACTGGCTATAGATAAAGGAGAAGGTGAAGCATTGCTAGTTCTGGGATAGGTGCAGAGTCTGTAGGTGGTGGGCAAGTCTGGAAAGTTCATGTGTAAAGAAGTGGAGACTCCTGAGGTTCAATGGCCTTTGGCTATTCTTGTAGATAATTGCAGGTATAATCACCTGGAAGTTATAATAATTCAAAGTTCTAAATACGCTCAGGAATGTAGGCAGTCTTGTTAGCTAGCCCCCAGATATTAACAGCCTAAACTGTTCTGTATCTTTCTCCAGCCTGCTGTAATTTAGAACATCTCAGAATTTTTCTCTTATCAATGTCTAAATAAATGTCCCTCCCGTCCGCCTCCCTTCAGCCCCCGGAATGGTCCTTCAGCAAATATCATCAGGTACCTGCTCTGTAGGGAACAGTGGGAGGCATAGAGATCGAACACCAGTGAACACATATTACCATTCTCTCTTCAAAAGAGTAGCAGGGAGCAGAGAAGGTACTTAAGCGACTTGTCAAGGTCACATAGCTAGAAAGCGGCAGCTGGTGAACGACCCCAGGCGTTGTGAGTTTAGCCGAAGCCCTAAGGGGGCAGACCCAAATTCGAACACAGACGCCTATAAGCATCCTAGGAACTGGGCACCGTGTGGGTTAGAGCGAGGTTCTCCACCCTTTGCAAGTTTGGCAACAGCCTCCCCATAATGAGTTTGCCAGGCGCACACGGAGGGGAACGGCATCGACACCAGCAAGGACCTGCAGGAATGACAACATGACAAATTCGGACAGCGAGCCAGGGTCTGTGAAGCTCAGCAGATATACCGATAGGATCCCCGAACCTTGCGTGGTTCCCCGTCCCCGCCCCTTCTTGGGCTGGGCTAGGCTCTTCGGCGCATGCGCGGCCTTGTTTCGGCCCCGCCCCTCCCGGGCCCGGTTGCGCGCGCACCGCCCCCGCACCAGCGCGCACGCGCGGCCCGGCTCCCAGTTCCCCGGCGCTCGGATCCCGAGTCCGCGGGAAGATGGCGGCACCGCTCCTCCCGCTCTCTCAGCAGGTACGGGCCAGGCGGACGGGCGGGGGCGCTGCGCCGGGACGCGCAGTGGGCGCCGCTGCAAGACTGAGGCGTGAGGAGGCCTGGCCGCGCGGTGGTGGCGCGCGTTGAGGAGCCCCAGCGGCGGGCGCGCGAGTGGGCTCGCGGTCCTGAAGGTGACAGGCCGGTCGGCGCGCGGCCTCCCGTGGCCGAGCGACCCTCAACGGGGGGCGACCAAGCGGGGCCGTTGCGTGTTTCTGCTTGGTCTGTGTCCCAGGCCCGGCCGCCGTCCACCTCACATCCCAGGCTGGGCGAGGCACGGTGGTTTGGGCTTTCTCCCGGGGAGGTGTGCAATGGGGGGCGAGCATCTCCGCCGGTGCAGTGGCCCCGCGAGTCTTTGTCTCTTGCCGGGTCCCAGCGCCGGGGCGGCAGTGTCCCCGCCGGGATGGAGGGCAGAACCCCGCTGGAGCCAGGACGCGTCAGCAGCAGGATCCCGGACCTCTCCCTGCCTCCCTTGGGAGCTGCTTCGGCCACCCTTGAGTGGTGAGAGAGGGAATCGCAGTTTTCCGTGCGCTTTCTATGCTCTCAAATCCGCCTAATGTACTTTCTAAGGGGCAGTAACCGTGGCGCGACACAGACGTGCGAGAAAGAGCCATGCGCAAGCAGCCCTGTTTTCTGGGAGGGACGTTCGTTCATTCATTTATTCAGATGTGTGTTGGGCCAGGTGCTGGTGGGAGCTCCCAGACAGACAAGGTCGCTGCTCTCCTGGAGGTGACGCTTTCGTGGGAACTAGAAACAATCCGTGTCCTGCTAATAACAGCTGCCTTTATTTGCTAAATACCTGTGGTGTATTTGCCGTAATATTGTAGAAATACTTGGCCAGAATTACCTAGCACAGCATCAGGATTAAGTGAGGACACAGGGTCACATCATCTTGTATTCAAATCTTGGCTCCACTTCCTCTGAGTGTCTTTGGTTGAAGCTCTAAGCCTTTCTACACATCAGTCACCTCATTTGGAAAGTGGGAATACAGTCTAAAAAAATTTTGAGATAATGGGAAGATTAAGCATGGAAAGCCCTTAGAATAATGCCTAGCACATCAGAAGCACTCCGTGATACTATAACTGTAACCATCATTTAATTCTCTGGCAGATTTGGACATGTGGGAATAGAGACAATGGGAACAAGGATGCTAAACTCTAGGACAGCTTATTGACAGGTTGACATGACTGCTCAGCTGATCCAAAGAGAGAGAGACATGCATACCTGCTAAATCTTGCAAGGACTAGCTAACTTGTAACAGTCACTAAATTAAAAGCATGAAGGGCCTGCAGTTACTAATTAACAAGTTCTTGTAACATATGAAAGTGCTCTGTAAACTAAGTGTTCTACAGATGTTGGGTGTTATTAATAGCCAATTGCTACAGGTTAGGGTGTATGGGGTGAAACTCTTAGTCTCATTTAATATGAAAGTGCATCTGTTTGGGGGGGGGAATCTTTTTAAAGTTCCTATCAAATTTTGACATTAGCCTTAATTTGAACTTTGATGACAATAGCTAATGCTTATTGAGTGCTTTCAAGTTTAAGTGCTTTCTGACATGTTGGCGTTTATCCACACAACAAAGAGAAAGGATTCTTATGTTACTGATGAAGTATTAGCTTTAGAGGAAAGCAGTGAAAACTTGAATAAGGTCATGTGATTCACCTCCTTAGAACCTTTTAGATAAAAATCCCAGTTTTCCCCAGGAAGCTCTGCTGGTCCAGCTCTGGAGTCAGCCAGCCTCTCTTGCCTGCTTTTTCTGGCACCCAAACTGCAGTCATACTTGCTGCTTTTATGTTCCTCCAATAGTCCAGGCTCTCTTTTCTGAAGATGTCCCCAGGGACTGTTCCTTCTTCCTGAAGCTCTCTTCCTTGCTTCGTCCCTTGATCTTTCAGTGCCTGACTGACTCCTTTCCCTCTTTCAGGTGGCAGCTCAAATGACATTCTTCCCAGAGGCCTTTGCTGGTCACTTGTCACAAGTAGACCCTTCCCCCAGCAGTGTGTCTCCCTCATATCACCCCTCAACATCAGGCACAGTCCACAAGTGTCTGTGGATCTATCTGTTTGCTACCTGTTTTCCCCAGGATACTGGGTGCCCAGTGAGGGCAGGCACAGGCCTCTTGACCTGTTGCCCAGCACCTAGGAGGTGTCAGGTAAACCCATGAAACACCGACCAGTGACTTGAACCACCCAGCTATGTTCTCAGGTGGTTTTTCTTCTCTACATGTGGTATGGGGGCTGGGATAGGAGCAAAACTGAATGAAGAGTTTTCAGAGACTGACAGCCTGGATCCTTGGACAAGTTCAGTTTGCTGACTTCTGTGCTTTTTCCTGTTCCTTTCCCTGTATGTTTGTTGAACAATGGCATGGCCAGGTTTTCTTCCTCGGGTAATTATGTCAACATTTCTCTGCACCTTTTCTTAAGTGACACTCTCTATACCATGTGTGAGGCACAGCACTTCTAGGTGCTTCCAGTCTGGCTGAGGGGATCACATGGTTCATAGATTATCGCAGGGGAAGCATGGATATGATTCCAGGATAATTTCTGGTTGGGGCAGTGGGTAGCCCCCTGGAGCAGCAGTCTGTGGTCTGGTTGAATTGAGGTATAAGGCACACTTGGAACATGGGTAGATAGTTGAAGGTGGTAAGGTGGTTAGCTAGTGACTTTGCACAAGGCAGGACAGGGTATTTTTCCTCTGCCCCCTAGCACTGCCTGTGCTTTTCCTATCAGCAGCTTTCCTGGTCTGCTCCCAGTTCTCCAGTATATATGCTATCTCCTTCCCCCCCATACCCTGATTATACATCTGTAGTTCTCCCTCTAGGAGTGCTTTTTCTTTTTTTTTTTTAAACCTCCATCAGCGTATCATTGATTTATTTCTCCTTATACAGCTTCCGTTTGCTTTGCCCACTCCAGAAACACATCTGTGTCCATTAGCCTTTTGTGCCATGCGCTCTCACAGGTTACTGGTGACTGCCATCCTTTATATCAGTGGTTGTCATAGGGGCTGGTCCTCCTTGAGCCCCCAAACACTTGTAACTGTAGCCCACCTGTGGGCCTTCATATTCTTTCTTCTGCCCAAATTTCAGCCTCCCCTGCCTGTATTCTTTATCTCTGTATGCTCCGTCTCTGGCATGTTCTCTGTCCTTGCATCATATTCTAAACCTCTCTCTCCCTCCCACTTTTGGAGTCCAGCCTCCTTTTTCTCATTTGTGTCTGCCACCCTTCTGGACTCTGGAAACAGTTACCTCCTTACCACACCCACAAAGTTCATAGGCTGGCATTATCTCATTTCTTGCTGAGACTCTCCCTCCTACGTCATCCCACACCACTGTGGGATTCATCTTCTAAAATTCATTCTTAGGGATGCCAGGATAGCTCAACAGGTTGAGCAGCTTGCCTTGTAGCCGTGAGGTCGGGCAATTGAGTCCTGGCCCATGCAAACCCATGGCTGAACTGGAGTGCAACTGGTGACTGCCATGCGGGAGACCCCCAGTTCAGTTCCCGCCCCATGTGGCCCCATATCCACCTTGTGAAATGAAACCATGTCACAGCTAATGATGTACAACTGTGGAGACTGCTCTGGGCTCTCCCCCCTTTCTCTCCTCTCAAACAATAAAATAAATCTTAAATAAAATAAAATAAAATAAAATGCATCTTCAACTACTTGCTTGCTTCTAAAACCTGTAGTGGCTTCCTTTCTCCTCCCCCCAGTATGTCCAGCTTAACTGCTCCTGACCTCACATTCCCACAGTTTCTGTTTCTGCTCCACCTGACCTTGTAGGTTTGCTCTCCCAGTCTTCCATCATCTCCACACAAACCCCTTGCTCTTCTCAATGCTCCCCTCTCTGCCAGCCCCTGTGGGTCTTGCTGGAACCTCATGCTGTGACCTGCTGCATCTTTCCTACCCTAAGGCAGTTTTTTTTCTCTGAGGCTTCTTTCGTGTCTCCCCTCAGCCCTACCTGAACTAGATCTCTCCCTCCTGTCTCTCCCATGCGTCCCTTGGGTGGTCCCTAGACCTACGAAGCAGACGGGAGCTGAAGGTAAGTATTTGGACTCATTGGTGAGGAGAGTCAGCCTTGTGTTCAAGTAGTTCTATCTCCCCGCTACCCTAGGCCACTGGGGTTCTACCCCCTTTGTCATGTGCTTCCTATACACAGGCACTTCAGGTACATCTTAATATGTGCTATGGTTCTAGGAGGCTTTTACTCCCATTATGCAAATGAGAAATAGACCCACAGAAATTTCACTAACTTGCTGAAGTCCTGTAGCTGGTGGGTACAGAGCTGGGGTTGACCTACATCTATTTGCCTGCAGAGCTCTGCTCTTTCCACTCTTCCAGGCAGCCTGCTGGGCATCCCACCTAGACAACACCTGGCCAGTGTGTCTGGAATAAAAGCCAAGTGTTTGGGACATTTATTTATCTTTTCATCCTTTGTTTTCTTCTTTTTCTATAAAATAATTGCTAGTCTGTCTGTCTTACTAGAATGTTAGTGGTGATGACAGTATAAATTGGTGGGCAGAGAGCTAAGTTTTAGAGTAAAGTTTGGCCCTGCCCTATAAGATGCAGAATTCCTTGGCTGTTACTCTGGTTGACCTGCATCAGCTTGGGTTTTGTGAACTAAGTAGCTCCTGGTCAAGCAAGAACATGTAACTTTTGACCCCTTCATCCTAATTTCAAGCTTTAAAACAACTTTCCCATGCCTGGTTCTTAACCCCAATCAGCCGATGTGGTAAGCGGAGTGACTGTCTTCAGTCAAATGGTATTTGAGAGCTGAGTGTCCACTCTCTTAATGCCTCAGGCTGTGCCACATTACAGTGCCAACAGATAGACACACTGTCGCCACCCCAGTAAGAGGGACCTCGTCAGCCTCACTCCTGGGAGCGCTCTCAAGTTCTCCCCACCTTGACCTGACCTGAGCAGCCAGTGTCCACCCAGAAAGCTACTAAATGTTCTTTCTCGAACAAGACTCTCTGAGCCCCCTTATTATTTGAGGTCCCTTATATTTCAGTGTTAGGGTCCCCAGATATTCTTTCAGTTTCCTTAGTTGTGCAGTATTTCCTGCACTTCAGTATCCCCATCTACAAAGTGGGAATAACTGTATTTTATATATCTGTCTCATAGCAGTGGAATGTCAGAATTCTGCAGCATGATGGATGTGCTGTCAGTGTGCCTGTTTGTGTATTGTGCCATTTGTTCAGCAAGTATTTACTGGGCATCTTCTCTTTCCTGTGTACTTTCTGGGCAGTGGGATGTAACAGTGAACCTGAAGACAGCCCTGCCCCATGGAGCTGAGGTTCAAAGGAAGGGGGCACTCTCAAGCAACCAGCACTTAAAATCTTCGAATTTTTGCCAACTGCTTGAGAGTTTTGCCGGTTGCTTAAGAATGCCAAATACATTTATCTGGCATCTACCAATCCCCAAGGGTGCTGGTTAACTGAGTCTACTGTACTTACAGAGTCTGTCCCATGGTGATGCCATTGTGCATGAGAGCTGTGAAGCGAAGGGGTTACAGTCCTATATGTGAGGTCCAGGAAGGCCTCACCATGTAGGCGCCAAGGACTAAGCAGAAAAAGCCTTTGGATTACTCAGTTTATCCTCCCAGTCACCCTGGTTGTTTTTATCCTTGATTTATAAAAGGTAAATTATATAAATTTATATAAAGGGTAAATTGAGGCCAAGAAGTGTTAATGGCATGTGAGGAAGTTTGCATCCAGCAAGTTCTGCTCACATGGCTCTTCTGACCAAGGTCTGGGCTCTATATTGCTCTGTAGTTTCCAGTTTTGGAATTTTTTTTTCTTAGCTGCCAAGCATTACATGTGAGATCTCATTTGTTTTTAAACAATGGTTGTGCTACCTGATCACTAGACACTGTGGAGTCTGGTGGATAGAAGATCACTTGTTTAAATTTTTTTTTTATTTTTATTTTTATAAAGATTTATTTTATTGATTTTTGACAGAGAGAAACGGAGACAGAGAGAGACAGAGAGAAGGGGGAGGGCCCAGAGCAGTCTCCATAGTTGACATTAGTGTTCCATATAGATTCACTCCACAGGCGGGCACAGGGCTGCGCAAGGCATGTGGGTCCGCATGGGCCGGGGCCGGGATTCGATCCTCGGTCCGCAGGGCTTCAAAGCGAGCGCTTAACCTGCTGAGCCATCCCAGCTTTCCATAAATTTTTATTTTGTTTTAATCTTCTCTCATTGGAAGCTGGAGGGGAAAATGGAAAGACCTCCTTATCATCTTTATGAGGGACCAGCGAGGTTCCCAGTGGGAGTGAATGCTCATTGCTTCATGGCTGATGCAGAATGAGTGGACCACACCAGGCCCACAAAGAAGTTTCACTAGGACTTGGTCACAGGAGTGGCTCAGGCCATGGGTGGTCAGAGCTGGGGTAGGGGTGGATGACTTGCTGCCCACTGGGTGTATTGGAGACAGCTACACGAGGGCGAAGGGAATTTTATACTGGGCTGTGGGAACACTGGGCAGGAGGGAGGAGTGGCCTCTTAGAGGCAACGCAGAATAAGCAGAAGCCAAGAAACCAGAATTCCAGCTCAAAGGGCCAAATGTAAGGCTGGGACTGGGACCCTGGAGTCCACATTCCTCTTTTAATTAGGATGACTTAGGATGAAGGGTTTGGTAAATGGGACACAGGAGTCTGTGTCTGGCCTGCAAATTGGACTGAAACAAAAGGAATGGATGGTGAGTGCCTGATGACAAATGGGGAGGAAGGGAGACCTGCCTGCTGCGTGGCCTGAAAGGCTGCTCCTGCAAAGAGTGCTTTGCCTACTATGGTGGTGCCAGCTTTTAGTGCCATAATCTGTTGAAGGGAAGTAGAGGTCACAGATGATCAACAAACAGCTGTCTCCTAATTTCCATCCAGCTCTGCTTGCTGGGTGGGATTTGTATAGTTTTGATAGCAGAATTGATTTATTGATCACATTTCGAAGTGGCTGATATAAAGCCCGTTCTCTTTTTGTATACACTTGTTGACAGTAAGGAGCGGTGACTCCAGGAAGCCTGGCCATCTCTGTCTATGGACTGGGTCAGGCCTGTGCCCCATTTAGCACGTGGCATACCTGTATCCTGTATCTCTCAAATTTGCCTTCCCTGTTTGCTTTTCTTTTTTAATTTTTTTAAAAAATAAATAAATAATTAATTAATTGATTTTTTTTTTTTTGACAGAGAGAGAGAGAGAGAGATACAGAGATACAGAGACAGAGAGAGAACTGAACTGGGGGAGCTCCCAGTTCAGCATATGGTTCCGCATGGGCCAGGGCCAGGATTCGATCCCTGGTCCCCGGCCCTGCAAAGTGAGCACTTAACCCACTGAGCCATCCCGGCTTCCCCCCTGTTTGCTTTTCCCTTGGCCCCTTGGTCCTTCTTTCAGTCACTTGCACAGTTGACATTCCTTCTTGCCTCAGGGCATCTGCACATACTATTTGTTGCCTCTCTGGAATGTTCTTTCTTCCTTCATCCCTGGGTTAATTCCTACTCATGTCTCAGCTGGCACATAAATTCCTCAGGTGAAGCCTTCCCTGATAGATTGGCTCAGTCTCTCTGTGTGTTTCTGCCTGTGGGAATCCCCTATATTTTTTACAAATATCAGTTTGCAAATTTCTATTGTGGGATCGTTTGACTGAGGAAGGCTCTCCCCCACCACCTAGATTAATTAGGTCCACAAAGGCAAAGGCAAGGGCTGTTTCTGTTTGTTTGTTTGTTTGTTTATTTATTTATTAAGGTTTATTTTATTGTTTGAGAGAAAGTGAGAAAGAGAGAGAGAAGGGAAGAGAGCCCAGAGCAGTCTCCATAGTTGTACATCATTAGTTGTGACACCGTTTTATTCCACACAGGTGGATGTGGGGCTGTGTAGGGCCAGCACCTTCACCACTGAGCCATCCTAGCTATTACCGGTATGTTGCACTGCAGTTCAGCATATGGGTTTGCCCAGGCCAGGGTTGGGATTCTATCCCTGGACCTTGCGGTTGTAAAGCAAGCACTCAACCTGTTCAGCTACCCTGGCTGTGCCTGTTTTAATTCATCCTTGTATCCCAGGTGCTCAGTACTCATCTGTTGAATGAATGGCTGAATGGGAGGATGGGACCTCATAATGGAAGGCAATGAGGAACTATGGCAGATTATTGAAGAGTAAAGTGACAAGTTTATCCGAGTGCTTATACAGGGAATGCCCAGAGTTTGCTGTGATATGGGCTTGAAGTGATAAAGACCAACCTGGCCTGAGATTGTTTCTGGAAGAGCAGAGAGGACTGGCGATGGAAGGAATATATGGGATAGCTATTTGGACAAGGGCCCTCTAAGTTGGGAGAGAAAGCAGAATAAAGAAGCTGGTGTGGTATGTGTAGCCAGCAAGACAAGACAAGCTTGCCAGGTGGGAGGCTGTGTCAGTTGAGACAAGACCTACCACTTTCAGCAGATTCATCCAGGCCAGGTGAGACCCCACATTTAGGCCAACTCTTGGGGAGTACCATCACATTCTGTTTGCTGAACATCTGCTGCCTGACTGAGATGAACAAAACTGAGCCCCACCCTTGAGATGGGCTCCTCTGTATCTGGGCACGGACAGCGTGGAAAGTGCCCTCAGCCCACAGAGGTGGGATGAATCCTTCCACGGGGCAGGAGATAAAGAAGAGGAGGGAGAGGGTCCTGCATCTCCCTCTTTTCGTTCCCACTTCTGTTCCAGCAGCACTGACGTATTACAGGAGGCAGTCTTTCAGACCTCCTAAACATCTGTACAGCTTCCTCTCTCCACTCCACCCGGTCAGAACCCCCTTCCCTGACTCTCAGAATGGTGTTGGGAGAGATTTGGGGCACAGGTCTTTCATGGAAGTAAGGGAGTGTGGTTGGGTACCTACTTTGTGTTTGTTTATTATCATCAACCCCTGTCAGGGAAGTGTCACTGTCATCATCCCTGTGCTCTTTCTGAACAAGGAAACTAAGAAGGCAAGAGGTAAAATGACTGGTTTCAGGCCACCCAGAGAGGTGGAGAGCCTGGATCATTCTTTCCTGCTGATGCCACACTGTGGGCTCCTGGGAAGGCAGGGGCAACTCTGTCCCTGCTGTGTCCCCAACCCCTGAAGCAGGCAGGTGATAACCATCTGTTGATTGACTACTGCATGCTCTGAATAGCAGCTGGGTGCAGTCTGTCTCTCTGACTGCCTTTGATGGCAGTTGATCAGTGGGGAAGTTTTGTCTCTTGATTGAAGAAACAGGCACATGGCAGAGTGTTGCCTGCCTAGGCCCACTCCCCTGGTGACTGATCAGTTTCCTGGTGCCAAGCTCCCAGCCTTCCCCTGGGGCTCCCTTTGCTTTCCATTTCTGCTCTGGGAGGGTGTGGAGAGGGGTTCTCTTTCTACCAGTGATTTTTTTTTTTTTTTTTATCTTTTTATATTTATAGAGAGTAATTGTTTTATCTTCAGTGCATATTTATTTCTATTTTACTTTTGACAGATAGAGAGAGAGACAGAGACAGAGACAGCTAGAGAACCGAACTGTAGGAACTCCCCAGTTCAGCATGTGGGTCCTGCCTGGGCCGGAGCCGGGATTCGATCCTCGGTCCTCGTGGCCTCAAAGCGAGCGCTCAACCCGCTGAGCCGTCCCGGCTTTCCCCTCTACCAGTGATTTTTGTTTTAAGATTTATTTTATTGTTTTGAGAGAAGGGGAGAGAGAGAGAGAAGTGGGGAGGGCTCAGAGCAGGCTCCATAGTTGTACATCATTAGTTGTGACATAGTTTCATTCCACACAGGTGGATGTGGGGCTGTGCAGGGTGAGAACCGAACCCGGGCCTGCCCGCACAGGAGGCGAGATCCTTTGCTTCAGGGCTCAGCAGTTACCAGTTGCACCGCAGTTCAGCATATGGATTTGTACAGGATTTGATAGGGCCAGGACTTGATATCCAGACCTCATAGTTGCAAAGCAAGAGCTCCCTATTGAGTTATCCTGTCATCCCCAAATTGGTTTTTCTTAATCCACATAGGATGTGCTTTTCAATTCTATATCTTTTCGTGGAATAAGAAAATGCTTATTCAGACTATTCGTAAAGGGGAAAGATTAAACAGGAAAAAAACTGTGGATGATGAGGCCCTCATATTGAGATAACAACCAGGACTGTAAATTTGTGGAGGTTGGGCTAGCCCTTTCCATCCCCCCATCTTGGGAAGGCACAGGTTTGGGTGGCGGTCCCAGAAACCCATAGAACCAGGTGTGTATCACAAGTATTTTTCCCTTTGGGTGTTTTCCTGGATAAAGTTAGAAGGGTTCCTGTACCGTCAGTGTACCCCTACCTCCATTTGGACACTTCCTACATGGAGAAGAGCATTCCAGAGGGGCTCGGCTGAAACCCATGGTTGCTGAGTAGGTAAGGCGAGCCTCCTGGTTGCCATGGTAACCTAGTGCTGTTATTTCACCTGCTCACATACAAGGCTATGGCATGAGCATTTCCTTTCAGGCTAAGCTCTTAGTGTTGGCATTTGACTTTGTGGATTTAATTTTTTGGTTGACTTTTAGCCACTAGAAAATATCTTTTAATTGACAGCGACGTCAGTGGGTTTTTGTAGGTATGTACTTAACTCACTGTGTGTGAAATTGTATGTTTTAAAAAATTGACAACTGAGAACTGGTAACAGACTGTGCTGTCCTGGATGTTGGGCACAGCTCAGCCAACTAGTTAGGAGAAAAAGATGAGTGCAATATGTACGATAGTGTATCGACATTTGGTAAACTAGTTCATTGTTGGGCAAAGATCATGTGGCGTGGCAGGTGTAAGGTCTGTGATTTGACACCTACAGGACAGTCTGGATTGATAGTTTTGCTCAACTTCCCTCCCCATCCCCTTGGTTCTTTGTAAACAAATACTGCTCCTCTGTCTCAATAGTAATAACCACCATAATAATAGATGTGTAATGGCTTCCTTTTGTAGAGTGTGCTTCACCTAATAGTCTCATTTGATGGTTATAGTAATCCTCAGGGTGGCACTATATTACAGTAGTCCTTCTTTATCCCAGAGGATACTTTCCAAGACCCTCATGGATACCTGAAGCTGCACATAGTACCAAACCCTATATATACTGTTATTTTTCTTTTCTTTTTTTTATAAATCTTTTTAAAGACTTATTTTTATTATTGTTGTTGTTTTTGACAGATAGAGAGAGACAGAGACAGAGAAGGGGGAGGGCCCAGAACAGTCTCCATAGTTGCACATCATTGGTTTTTCCACATAGTTTCGTTCCACAGGTGGGTGCGGGGCTGCACCAGGCAGGAACCAGACCGGGGTCTCACCCCGGTGAGAACTGAACTGGGGGCACTCCCTAGTTCAGCATATGCATCCACATGGGCCGGGGCCAGGATTCGATCCGTGGTTCCTGGGGCTGCAAAGTGAGCACTTAACCCATTGAGCGAGCCCGGCTTCCCCTATTTTTCTTTTCGATATATACATACCTTTTCTCTTAAAGGAAGCACTTTACTGCTTCTCTTTGGCTTGTCCAAATTGCCAGCATCACTACTCTTGCATTTTGCTGCCATTATTAAATAAAATGAGGGTGATTGTTCTGCAATACTGGGACAATCAATCTGAAAACCGAGACTGCTGAGTGACTAATGGGTGGGTAGTATGTACAGCATGGAGATGCTGGACAAAGGGATGATTCATGCCACGGATAGGATAAAGTGGGGATGGCTCAAGACTTCATCAAGTTACTCAGAACAATGCCAGATTGAAAACATATGAATTCACTTATTTCTGAAAGTTTCCATGTGACGTTTTTGGACCATAGTTGACTATGGGTAACTGAAACCACAGATAGTGAAACTGCAGATAAGGGGGGAACTATTGTCTTCCCACTCTACAGGTAGGGAAACTGTGGCATGTCTTCACTCTGCTGCTGAGTGGTGGAGCTGTGTATGCCTGGGCACTGGCCACTCTGCCCCTCTCTCACCCTCTCCCTCCTCAGGCTCCACCTAAATCTTACCCATTCCATGAACAAACATTTACCAAAGGCCTGCTGCGGGCCCAGCAGCTCACAAGGTGGAAATACATGTGAAACCTTTACTCCGCCCCCTCACCCCCTTTCAGGAACTGAAAATGTAGGGAAGTCCATTTTGCAAGTTTGGAACTATAGGAGTGTGGGAGAGAAAGAGAGAGACTTGTTTCAATTCGTGAGAATTTGGGAGGCTTCTTAGAGTAGGGGTGCTGGAAGGTAATTGGTCTTCAGCAGGCAGAGTGCCTCTACCACTCACTGAGGCATAGGGAATAATTTATACCAAGACAAGGGGTGAAAAGTACACAGTATGTTCAGTAGAGTGGGAAGGAGGGTGGGAAGTGTGTGTGTGTGTGTGTGTGTGTGTGTGAATGTGAATGAATGTGTATATGGGTAAATGTGAGTGTGTAGAGTGAAATTAGTCTGTCAAGGGGAGGAGATGGCAGTGGGGTACATTGAAGGCTAGGTGAAGGTCAGGACTTCTCACTCCTTCAGCAGCCAGGATCTTTTTGAGCAGGAAGTGTGCTGAATGGAATGGAATGGAAGGGAATGGAATGGAATGGAGAGAGAAGTGGGCAAAGGCAGGGTCTACCTGGAAGGTGGGCCAGGCCTGGGCCACAATGTGTGCAGAGTGAGAAGGAAGGGGGTTGGAAAGCCAGCCCTTTCTGTTCTCTCCACTTAATTCCTGTCTCCTCCTGCCCTCCCTAGCAGGACAAAGCTCCATTCCTCTCCCCGCCCTTGCTAGTGTTTGCTCTTCTGTTTGTATATTTCTTCCCTGACCAGACCCTGATGCTCAGCTCTGTAGTAGCAGGGCTGGCTCTTTGCTCACTTGTGAATATGGGAGCTTAGCTTGGTGCCTGAGGCCTACAGGATCCCCAGGTTCTAGAGAAGAGCAGCGGGCACTGGGAGGATGATGATGCTACCCACAGAAGGTACAGGGAGGCAACAAGCTGATACAGCCTGGCTTTGGGGGATCAAAGAGTACTTGACAGGGAACTACATGAGTTCTGGGCAGTGTTCTTGTTTAAGGGATGGTATAATGTCTGGCCAGGGGTTAGAAGATGGTGGGGGCGTTGGAACCCTGGGGTGGCTGATTTGTAGAAAAGGAATTACAGGAGGGTTCAGGGCATATTTGGTGGAAGCTGGGAGCATTGTGTATAGTGGGTACACTGCTATGTAGGGGCCCTTACTACTGAGCAGTCACCCCCATGAGTCCAGGGCCTTGCTGAGCACCTGGCCCACTATATGGAGGGAAGAAAGACAGACAGATGGAGTAGGACTGTTCTCTGAGACACCTGGAGGAGCCAGCATAGGCTGTGGGGATACTGGGGCCACTTTTGATCTTAAGCAGCATTTTCAGGAAAAAGGGCTGGAATCTGCTCCCTGCTCTACCCAGGCAGTGTGGACAAGGTCTGGGAGCTCCTGATTGCCCAGCCTCTTCCAGTCCCGTCCACCAGCCCTCTGCAGGGGCTTTATGGACACTCCCCCCCCACCCCCCCCCACTTCTGTCCCCATTTGTCCAGGATCCCTGCTTCCTTGGTGTTTTCCTGCCAATTGGTGCCTTCTTCCCTCTCCACTGTGGGCCTGTCCAGCACTTTAGCACAGTGCTGCCCAGCCTTGGTGTCTCCTGTTCCCTTGGGCAACCTCAGCTGTGGTGGCATCTGCCTCCTTGCCTTCATAGGTATGTGTCTGACCTCTTCTTCTTTTCCTCAAAGCACTTGGCAGCCCTCTCTGTGTGTTGTCATTTCTAATGACATTCTTCTGAAAGAGCTCCTCAGGTCTGGTATATGTGTGGAGTCCCCTTATTCACTACTGCATCTTCACTGAGGCCAGTGCCTGAAACCCGGCAGGCACTCAGCAACTATTGCTTGAAGTTTTCTACCTCAGTGCCCCATAAGGATACCCAAGAGAAACAAGATTAAAGGCGAACTGTCTCCCCTCCCCCTTCTTCCTGTGTTTCCACACAGTGAATCACTGCATTCCTTAGGCCTCCTTCTCGTGGAAGACTGCAGCTGTCTCTCCCTGATTGCTTCCTCCTGGCTCTGCTCTCCTGTCACCCTTTTGCTGGCTGAGTGCATGTTCAGGTCACCTTCTCACGTGTATATGCTCAGGTCGCCTTCAGGTTGACATTCTTGACTTCTCAATAAGACATGCAAAGACTGTGTCATCTTATTGTGTCCATCCTTCCTGCCTGGTTGAAACCATGCTGAGTGACCCCAAGTCCCTGTGTGCCCCTCTGCCCCAGAACCCACCTTTCCCATCCCTGACTCTGGAGGCCCTAGCCATGCCTCCCACTGTCATACCCCTTGGTACCCTGCACTGTTGTTCACCCTGTTCTGTAGTCATGGGCTCACTCTGCCTATCTCTCTCCTCTTTCTGAGCCCCAGAGCACTTTCCCAAATACTTTTATGTCTTCCATACCTCTTCAGTATGTTTGCTGAATGAAAGAATGAATGAATTCACAAGTCCACAAGTTGAGAACTGGTGAATCCAAGGCCAGACTACCCTTTCAAGGAAGTTTTCTTTTTAACTAATTTTATTGCTTCTGACAGAGAGAAAGAGAGAGAGAGAGAGAGAGAGAGAGCGCAAGAGAGAGATAGCAGAGAGAAGGGGGGAGGGCCCAGAGCAGTCTTCATATTTGCACATCATCAGCTTTTGACATAGTTTCACTCCACAGGTGGTGTGGGTCTGCGCAGGGCAGGAACCAGGCCAGGGGCCTCCCATATGGGGCCTCTTACATGGGAAGCACATATGGGGCAGGAGCCGAACCAGGGTCCTCCCATGTGGGAAGCCTGCCCTGGCAAGAACCGAACTGGAGGCACATCCCAATTCAGCATGTGAGTCTGCATGGGCTGGGACTGGGATTCGATCCTCGGACCCTGGGCTGCAAGTTGAGCGCTTAACCTGCTGAGCCATCCCTGCTTCTCCTCAGTAAGTTTTTTTGTAAAGAGTAGGGGGAGGCAGTGGCTTGAAGTGAAATGGCATTGGGGTTGGGGTGGGGGGCATTTCTGGGGATAGACCATGTTTTCACATGGAGCTGGTAGAAGGAGAGTGATCAGGGAGAGAACAGGACTTGAAATAGCCAGTGTTTGACCATTGCTTACCCTGTGTCAGTCTCCAGTGATGGGGATACTCATCTTCATTTTCTAAGTGAAGAAACCAAGGCACAAAGAGGCTATTCACACTCCCCAGGGTTGCACAGTGTTTCAATCCCAGTGAGGTAGGATTTGAGTCTACATTGGTATGATGATGCTCTTGTGTCCTGCATCCTGCATAGGGTATTGTGTCAGGGTGACCTCTGTTTCTCCCTCACTTCCATTTCTGGTAGACAGGGCTGAGAGTTACGGCCTTCTGGAAGCATTGAAGCTTTCATACCTTGATTCTGTGTTCCTGTCCCCTTTCTAACCTTTCCAGTCCCACCTAATGAATCCTGGCCCTGAACCCCCTCTAGCTGTCGTCTTCACCACGACATTTCATTGCATGTCTAAACTTTCAGTTGTGGTTCTCTTGCTCTTTGATTCTCTTTGAGGGTGAGGACTACAGGCCTTACTACCCCACCTTGTGTCATGTCCCCATGCAGGTCCTGACTTTTGTGTAGGTGGAACAGAATGGTGGGCACACATCTTCAGCTGGTTTCTCATTATGGTGGGCATTTGGGTCCCTGGGGAAAATTGTGTATCTTTGTCCAGAGTCCTCTTCTTGTGCTTCTCTCTGTCCTTTTTCTGTCCTATTTACAAAAGCAGCTGTGCTAATAATGTGGAACCCTGGAAAGCTCAGAAAGCTGTGAGGAGGCAACTGGTTAACCGTTGGAATCCCTGTTAGCATGTGGTGTCCCTCCCATCACGTTTAGATTCACATGGATTTGATCACCTTGGGTTTACCAGCCAGGTTATAACTGTGGGAGCTGGTTTGGGCCCTCCCTTTCACTTAGCAAATATCTGATGATTGTACCCTACTCATAAAGGTCAGCCTGTACTTTTTTTATTGCTGTGTAGTTTTCTGTTTAGTGGAGACAATTTATTACTGGCTTCACCAGTCCTCAATGGTTTTCAGCCCTTCACTGTCATCTGTAGTACTGCCCTCAAGCTGGGCAAACTGAGGGAACACTCTTGCCCTTCCTTCCCCCTCATGCATAGCTGATCATGTCTTCAGGTGGAGACTTACAGTAAGTGGGAGGGCATACATACGTATGTGTGTGTATGTGTACATGAGTATGCATTTTAAAGATTTATTGTTTTTGATAGAGACAGAGAGAAGGGGAAGGGCCCAGAGCAGTCTCCATAATTGTACATCATCAGTTTCCAACATAGTTTCATTCCACACAGGTGGGCGGTGCGGGGGAGGTGCTGCTCAGGGCAGGAACCAGGGATGAGGGTGGGGGCTTCTGCATGGGAGGCATGCCCCCATGAGCAGGGGCTGAAGTGAGGGCCTCCCACATGGGAAGCTCACCCCGGCAAGAACCGACTGGGGGCCACCCACCAGTTCAGCATATGAGTTATCACAGGCTGGGGCTGGGACTTGATCCATGGACCCTGGTGCTTCAAAGCCCGTTGAGCCTTCCCGGCTTCCCGGCTTCCCCATGCATGCATTTTAAAAAAATGTTGGCTTTTACTGTGATAGAAGCATGATTCAATAAAGCTACTCTTTGTTTATGTCACTTGACCCTGAAGCAGCTTTTACCTTAAGATTTTTGCCAGAGCAGCAACACATCAGATGTTGGTCTTTAATTATGTAAAAGTTTAGACACACTAAAAATCTCAGGAAGAGTTTTAATGAGCTCCCATGTACTCACCACCCATTTATAATGGTGGCTAATGTTTTGTAAATCTCTTTGCACCTGTCTACTATCTCCTGTCCTCCCCATATTCATTTTTTATTTCCAAGGTTTTTATTTTATTAAAGATTTTTTTTTTTCTAAATATATTTTTATTTATTTATTTTTGACAGAGAGAGAGAGAGAGAGAGAGAGAGAGAGAGAGAGAGAGAGAGAGAGAGAGAGAGAGAGAGAGAGAGAACTGAACTGGGGGAGCTCCCAGTTCAGCACATGGTTCTGCACGGCCGGGACCGGGATTCGATCCTTGGTCCCCGGTGCTGCAAAGTGAGTGCTTAACCCACTGAGCCATTCCGGCTTCCCCAAGATTTATTATTTTAAAGATCTTTTTACTGTTTTTTACAGAGTCTGAGAGACAGAGAGAGGAGAAAGCGCAGAGCAGTCTTCATAGTTTTGCATCATCAGTTTTCAACATGGTTTCATTCCACACAGGTGGGCGGGGGCCACACAGGGCAGGAACTGGGCTAGGGGCATCCCGCAGGGAGGCATGGCCCCTGTGAGCCAGGGGCCTCCCACATCAGTAGCTCACCCCAGCGAGAACTGAACTGGGGGCACACCCCAGTTCAGCGTATGGGTCTGCATGAGCTGGGACTGTGACCGGGACTTGATCCTTGAACCCTGGGGCTCAAAGCGAATGCCTAACCTGCTGAGCCATCCTGGCTTTCCCAAAGATTTATTGTTTTTGAGAGAAGGTGAGTGTGTGTGTGTGTGTGAGAGAGAGAGAGATAGAGACAGAGAAAGAGAGGAGGGCTCAGAGCAGTCTCCATAGTTGTACATCATTAGTTGTGACATAGTTTCATTCCACACAGGTGGATATGGGGCCTTGTGGGGTGAGAACCAAACTGTAGGGAGGCCTCCTGCGTGAGAGGCAAGAACCTTCTTCACCATCCCAGCTGTTACCAGTTGTGCCGAAGTTTAGCATATGGTTTGCCTGGGCCAGGACCGGGTTTCAATCCTCAGACGTCTGGTTGCAAGGCAAGCACTCAACCTGATGAGCTGTCCTGGCATCCCCTTTCCAAGATTTTTAAAATCTTAGATATCATATTTTAATATACATCTCTAATAGTTAAGATTATTTTTCTTTATGTAACCACAGTGTCATATTACACCTTACGCAATAAATTTCTTAGTACTTTCTGACACCCAGTCCATAGTCAAATTTCTTTGATTATCTAAAAAAATGTCACCTTGAATTTGGTTGTGAGGTTTTCTAGGTCTTTTTTTTTGTTTTAATTTTGAGGTAATTGTAAATTCACATACATTTGTAAACAATAATGCAGAGACATCCTGTGTATTCTTTACCTGTTTTACTCCAGTGGTAATGTCTTACAGATCTATAATACACCATCACAACCAAAACATTGATGGTGCCATAGTCAGATGCAGAACAATTCTATCTCCACAGGGATTCTGCCATTCCCTTTTTATAGCCACTCCCACTTCCCTTCCACCCCATTTCTTCTTTAATCCCTGGCAACCGTTAATCTATTTCTATCATTTCACCATTTTAATAATGTTAAATAATGGAATCATACAGTTTGTTACCTTTGGAGGTTGGCCTTTTCACTCAGCATAATCCTCTGGACATTCTTCCAGGTTGTCACATGTATCAGCAGTTTGTTCTTTTTCATTGCCAAGAAGTGTTCCATGGGACCACGGTTCATTTAACGGGGTCTCACAACTTTTTAGCCCGCGGGCCGCATTAACTATCAAACAGCAGTTTGGGGGCCGACTACACACTCGAGGTCCAAATAAAAAAGAATAAAAACATAGATGTTGTTTTTAATTATTTATTTAATATTATTTTATTCAGATAAAAAGGTCTCCACGGGCTGGATGAGAGGGCCTCGCGGGCCGCAGTTTGGAGACCCCTGATAACCAGTCACCCATTAAAAGACATCTGTGGTGTTTCCAGGTTTGGGTGGTGATGAGTAAACATATACTAAACATTTGAGTACAGAAGTTATATGAACCTAAGTCTTCATTTCTGTGGATGAATATCTAAGATAGTTGCTGGGTCATGTGATAGTTGTGTGTTTAATTTTTTTTTTTTTCTTTAGAAACTGCCAAATTGTTTTACAGAGTAGCGGTACCTTTTTACATTTCCTCTAGCAATATACAAGTGATATAATTTCTTTGCCTACTCACCATTGTCACTAGTTTAGCCATTCTGATAGGTGTGTGGTGGCATTTCACTATGGTTTTGGTTTGCATTTCCCTGATGGCTAACAATAGGCTGGTCATCTTTTTATGTGCTTATTTGCCATATGTATATCCTCTTTGGTGAAATGTCCTTTCATGTTTTTTGCCCATGTTCTCATTAGACTGTTTGCAATTTTACTGTTGAGTTTTGAGTGTTCTTTATGTATTCCAAATACTATTCCATTGTTAGATATGTGATTTGCATGTATTTTTCCCCAATCTCTAGCCTAGCTTGCCTCTTATCAGAGTCTTTTGCAGAGCAGGTATTTTTTATTTTGATCAGATCCAGTTTATTGACAGTTCCTCTTAGGAATTAGTCTTTTGGTGTCAAGTTTAAGAACTCTCTGCCCAGTCCCTGATTCTGAATATTGTCTATATTTTTTCCTAAAGTTTTTACAGTTTTACATTTAATCCTGTGACCCTTTTGGAGTTAATTTTTGTGTAAAGTGTGATACTTATGTTGAGGACCATTTTGTTCCTCTGGATGTCCTGTTGTTCCATCACCATTTGTCGAACAGGCCTCTTTCCTCCTGAATGGCTTTTACATCTTTGTCAGAAGTCAGTTGAACATATCAGTGTGAGTCTGTTTCGTGGCTCTTTATTCTGTTCCTCGGCTCTTGTGTGTCTGTTCCTCCATCAGTGCCTCACTGTCTTAATTATTGTAGCTTTATAGCAAACCTTGGAATCAGGTAGCATGATTCCTCTTTATTCTTTTTCAAAATTTATTTTTTTCAATCTTTAATATATTTTTATTTATTTATTTATTTTGACAGAGAGAGAGAGAGATACAGAGACAGAGAGAGAACTGAACTGGGGGAGCTCCCAGTTCAGCATATGGGTCCACACGGGCCGGGGCCGGGATTCGATCCTCGGTCCTCGGCGCTGCAAAGTGAGCGCTTAACCCACTGAGCCATCCCGGCTTCCCCTCAAAATTGTTTTATCCATTTAATTTCTTTGCCTTTTTATGTTTTAGAATGATCAGTGTCTACAGAGAATCTTTCTGGAGTTTGGTAGGAGCTGAGTTAAATCATATCAGGGACGTGCACATTTTCTGCACATTGTTGTATTGAACTTCAAAAAGGCCAATTGGGTTATCTTCCCACCAGCAGGACCGAAGATGTATATTTCCACCTGGTAAGCCCTGCAGAGAACCTCTCTTTGACTTTGCCAACCTGATGGCAACCACTGGCATTTTGTTTTATTTTTTTTTTTTTTTTTTTTTTTTTTTTTTTTTTTTTTTTTTTTTTTTTTTTTTTTTTTTTTTTTTTT
>PVKE010000078.1:0-172332 GCA_004027555.1 Craseonycteris thonglongyai | reverse complement strand
TTTTATTTTTGCAATACAAATATTGAACATTTCCTCCTAACTTTGCTGCATCTCTTCTTTCTTAATTGCTTTTCCGTTATCCATTGTTCATTTTTTAATTGGGATGTCTTGTCTTTTCCTTGAGCTTTATAAAAGCTCTTTTTCACATCCATTTCTTCTCTGTCATGTTTACCGTAGCTGTGGTTTGGAAATCTCTGATTGGGAAGCTGGAGAGAGCTTTCACTTCAAGGAAAGTTTAGGATTCCCCAGTGTTCCCTAATGATTTTTGAGCAGTGGTAAGTTACTTGTAAGTTCCAGTTTTCTCACCTGCAGAATATGACCACACACACAGCTGAAATAATGGTTGTGTGAGCAGCAAGGGGAACTACCTCTAAGTGAAAGGCAAAGATACAAGGATTATAGTGAGCACTTCTCTAGGCCCTGTTTTTTTTCTCATCAGCTTTTAACTTTCCTCATAGGAACTCAGACAGACATGTCTTTTGGTGTTAGATGCCTAACTTCCTGCATAACTTGGCAGTAACATTGAAAAACAGCCATTATGAGGTCTCAGTTTTCCTGGGGAAATGGCAGGCTGTGCTAGTTTTCAAGTCAGTATATGCACTCTAGTCTGTCTTGAGACTTGCACTTGATCTTGTTTGTTAAGTAAAATGCACCATCACATGATCATGTGTGTGCATTTTCTCAGGTGAGCATGCATGGGAAGCTGTGCTGTGGTCCAGGGCCCAGTCTGTTATGCCTGGGCTATTTTTGTAGGGGGAACAGTAGCTTAGGGACACATGACTTGGGTGCTGTGGTTTTGTTCCTCATTGGCTCTGTGACCCTGGGTAACCTGTCTCCCCTTGTGTAAGTTGGGGCTATAACACTACCATCCCACAGCATTATTGGGAGGATTAAATGAGATGCTGGATGGAAAACTATGAGTGCTCAGTAAATGTGATCCGCTATTTATCAGGACAAGGAATTACAGTTACTCTTCGAAAAGTTTTACAGTGAAAACAAATTTGCTTTAAATATATTTTTAAGTGAGTGAGGCCAGCTTTGTTTTGCATGAGAGAGCATACTTCTGGCAGACTGGAATTCTTCTGGTTCTAGGCATAAAGATATAGGAGTCTTGTCCTGGATGAAAACAAGGATCAGAGCTGGGTGGACTCAATCCTGAGGAGATTAGGAGTAGCTAGAACCCGATCCTCCAGAGAGTCTCTTCTCCAAAATGGTTCTGCTCTGTACCTTATCTCAAGCTGATTTTCTCTGGTATTAAAATCACAGGCACTCACATAACTGGTTTTAAAGCCCTCCAACAGAAGAATGTGAACTTGTTCTCTGATATGCCCCCTCACTGCCTCATACTTATAAATTACGTCTGGGCTGGATGAAAAAATAAAGAGGCCACAGGAACTTTTCATGTTATCTCAGTATGTTCAGAAATGAAGAGCAACTAAAAGGTCAAATTGAAAGTAATTGAAGCTCAGTAATTCAGATGCTGCTGAGTCAAGATGGCATTTTAGTATAATGGACTGGTGGGAGAGAATGCCATCCTGGGCCAGCTCTGTCTTGCTTCCATTCTTGAAGCCATCAGGAAGCCCTGTCTGCAGCCTTCTATTTACATTGAAGCCTTGTTCCCTGGCCTGATCCCTTTCTGCCTTTGCCCTGAGCTTGGCCCTGGGTTCACTTTTGGGTTAGACATGGGTGGGCAGCTCAGAGGGCTTTGTCCCAGCAGTTGTGACACTCCCTGTAGGAGCAGCTATCCACACCAGCCAACTGGTTGTGACCAAGGTCTCAGCAGGAGCAGGCCACACAGACTGCCCATCGCTGGGGGATTTGTGTGTCTTCAGCTCTGTTGCATTGACAGTTGTGACACCACCATTCCTGTAAGGAAGCAGTGAAGTAAGAGGAAGTGCCAGTCAGATCTGATGTTTTCCCTTCTTTTTCCCCCTTCTGCTTTTGCAGTAGCTAAAGTATGTGTAATTAAATCCAAACCTCTAACTGCTTCATTGTCCCAGCTTACCCAAGTTGATTCCTGTAATTATAGAGTGGCTGAGGCACACTTTGTGGTTTTCCATTAGTTGAGATCATTTGGGATTGACACCTTGCCCTAGACTGAACCCTCAGCACAGATGGGCAGAGCTTTGGGTCTTCTGTTTCAGATGCTTTTCTAGACTGTTCAAGGTCTTATTTCTCTTGATTGTGGATTTTTTTTTTTTAATATATTTTTATTTATTTTTTTATTTTTGACAGAGAGAGAGAGAGAGAGAGAGATACAGAGACAGAGAGAGAACTGAACTGGGGGAGCTCCCAGCTCAGCATATGGTTCCGCACGGGCAGGGGCCGGGATTCGATCCTCAGTCCCCGGCGCTGCAAAGTGAGCGCTTAATCCACTGAGCCATCCCGGCTTCCCCATTGTGGATCTTATACCTCAGAGATGTTTGGGAAGTTTGACACAGTGTTTGGCTCTATCTACCTCAAATGCTGTAACTTTTTTCACTGGACTCATAGTAACTTGAAAACTTTCCTTGATGCCATGAGATCTTTTTAAAAAACCCAACCTAGGGGCACTGCATTTCAGACCTGCTCCTCCCTGACTGTTAGTGAGAAGGGGGAGGCCTCTGGGGTCTGTGCCATTCCACTCCAATGAGTCAGTGGCACATGATGTGCTGTTTGGGCCCAGCCATGTTCACCTTGTCTGACAGAGGACAAACGGCTTGCCTGACATTGGTTCCTTTGTCAGCCTTACTCCTCTGGGGAGATGTGTTTTGAAGGCTGTAGAGTTTTAAACTGAGGAGTTCACGTGAGGTGTGATATTTGACACTTCCATAGTCATAAGGAACTAAGGGTGACAGCCTCCCCCAGCAACAGTGTCAGGCCAGGACTCCCAGGCAGTTGGGAGCAGCTGCAACTGCACTTAACCTCTTGATCCCCTCATTGGTCTTACAGCCTTTTCTTTCTCAAACCACCTTCCAGCTGTTCTTGCTTAGTTGTTTTTGTTTTATTGTTGTTTAGTGTTTTCTGTTTTTTTCAAGATTTCCCCCTTTGTATTTTGACTTTCTTTTTTCCCCTTTCAGACCTTTATGCTCTTTTCCTTCTATTTTCATCCTTTCTTGGTTTTGTTCTCGGTACTTTCACTTCTTTATGTGTTGGCAGGTGCTGGTGTCCCCTAGAGAAGCTGACTGTAACCCAGGCATTATTTTTAACCTGAAGTGACTCTTTACGGAATAGTGTATCAAGTGTTGAATTGGCTCAAATCCAGTGATTGTAATGGGAAGAAACACACCTCTTCCTAGTCTTACTCATTATGAAAAATCACATGACAGCATTCAGACACTTTTTTTTAGGTTTATTGTTTGAGAGAAGGTGAGAGAGAGAGAAGGGAGTAGGGCCTAGATCAGTCTCCACAATTGCACATCATCAGCCACGATATAGTCTGATTCCACACAGGTGGATGTGGGGCTGTGCGGGGTGAGAGCCGAACCAAGGGCCTCCACATGGGACGTGAAAACCTTCGCCACCATCTCAGCAGTCACAATTGTGCCACAGCTCAGTACATGGGTTCCCATGGCCTGGGGCCACAACCCAATCCCTGGATCCCATGGTTGCAAGGCAAGTGCCCCACCTACTGAGCCATCCCGGCATCCCCTCAAAGATTTTTTAATAAGCACTGTAACCCTCTTCTTTCCTCCCTTCTCTTTAGCCATGTTCACACCTGCTCTTCTGTATGATCATACATGTAATACTGTCTGTCGTCTTCACTTTTCTTTGCTCACTAAATCAACAGCAAATTTATGTGCTGTTTTCCTCCCTTCACGCAGTAAAACACCAGCACATGTTAGCCTTTATAGCCCACATCTTAGTGGCTGCTTTATTTCTTCCCAGCTGCCACCTAACCTGGGTGCCCCCTCATCACCACTAGGGGATGGTTAGCTGGAAGAGAAGTCCTGGACATGGTGGGAAGTGCAAGGTTCAGCTGCCAGCCAGCCTGGATCCAGGCGTGGCCTCAACTTACCACATGACATTAGACAAGGTTGTTAAAAGCAATGTCTTGGGGATCTGATGGCTGGAATATGGAGTGTCTTATGCTGAGCTGAGGACTTTGAACTTCCTGCCTACCACAGTAGGAGTGGTCACAGGCCAGTCAGTGCATTGCTGCACAATACCTCTGGTTGCGGGCGGGGATGAAACCTGGGTTGGGGAAACTGGTCAGAAGCTTGTGCATCTGGTGATTCATGATGATGTGCAGAGACTCCTGTTCCGATTCTGGAGACAGAGAACAATCTCAAAGGATAAGGGTGTCTTTCTCCTCTGAGCCCCCAGACACGTTGAATCCCATCGTTCAGCTCATGGAGGTCGACTCTGGGCTGCCACTACTGCCTGAATAACCACATTGTTGGCACAGGAACTGGGACTTACTAGAGAGCATTAGCATTTCTTTTTTCTAAATCGAGTAAGTATAGTATCTGTGTCTGAACTAAACTGCAGTTTGTATAAAGACTGTTTAGAGTATATAACTTCTGATTTTTCACTCTTGTAGATGAGGGTTGCCTGGAAAAAATCCAACCATAAATGCCTCTATTTTTCATATTACATGGCTGGCTACTTTTCGGACAACCCTTGTATTTTGGTAATGACAAAATTGAGGGGGCAACACTTTTTTTGGAGGGGGGAGTATGTCCACTTTTGACCAGTATCTATGGTTTTGTTTACAGATTCCCACTGGAAATCCATTATATGAATCTTATTACAAGCAGGTAAGTTTTACTGTTATCTTTTTGGATAGAGCTAGAGAGCAAGTGGCCCAGAAAGCACAGCCCTGAATTGAACGAAGCCCGTCATGGCCACTGGTCCCTTCTGTTCTCTGGATTTTCAGCCTCAGTCAGTGTGGTGTGTGCTGCCTTAACTGCAGCTCTGTTTCCTAAAGCCTTATCTCCGTGTCACTCTCCCATTGCAGGTAGACCCAGCGTACACAGGGCGAGTTGGGGCCAGTGAAGCTGCACTTTTTCTAAAGAAGTCTGGGCTCTCAGACATTATCCTTGGGAAGGTATGTCTAGACCAAGGATGATTTCTGCGGCTGCTCTCAGGGTGAAGGCTGTTCTATGCAGGCCCTTATTTGTGGGGATGGGCTTTCTAGGGAATGGGCAGGCCACTGCCAGCTTCTCAGGGATGTAATTGTCCACATGCTCTGATTACAGCTGTCACCCGCTGCTTAGGTAATAGACAAGAGATCTGAGCACTTTAGGGGACTTGACAACTTATGGATTTATGTCAGTCTCAGTGTTCTAGGGGCTCTGCCATGGACTGGCCATGTGCCCAGGGGGCAGGTGAGAGACATAGGTCATCCACCTATTCTCAGTTTGGGATTGCTCTGGTCTATACCTAAGGCTCATATACAGCAGTGGCGGCTCCTGTTTTGTGAATAAATAAGGTTGTACTCACAAGTATTTTTGTGTTTCCACAGATATGGGACTTGGCCGACCCAGAAGGTAAAGGGTTCTTGGACAAACAGGTATATATAACATGTATGCTCAGAGCAAGTGGAGGGGCTGGGCCAGAGCTCCCAGGCTGGCCACCTCTGTACTTCCTGTTCGTGCCACTGACACGTGTTGTCACTAGACAAAAGTACAGCGATCAGATTGTTAAAACGAGGTTTCCTTTTGAAATAAAGATGTTTTGTTTGAACACTTGGAACTATCTTTCATGGTTAGTGTATCTTTTTATATTTTGTGTGCTTACAAATGATTAAAATGTTTTCAAAACATTTTATTTTGAAATAGCTTCAAACTCTCAGGGAAGCTGCATAAATAGTTTTGTCTCCTTCCTCAGGTTCCCCAGTAAGAGTAGCTTACATCAACATGGCACAGTGTTCAGAGCCAGGGACAGCATTAATCCAGAGGCCTTCCTCAGAGCTAACAAGTTTTACATGCAATTCTTTGGTTTTGTGTGTGTGTGTATTCTATGTCATTTTATCAATTGCATTTAATAGATTAATGTAACAGTCACCACAGTCAGGAAACAGACCTGCTCCAGCACCCTAGAGAATCCCCCTCCTGCTGTCCTTGGTAGTCACATACACCCTAGCCCCTTCTCCATTACAATTTTGTTATTTCAAGAATGTTTTATAAATGGAAATTTATAGTACTTACAAATAATTTTAAAGGTCATATTTTAATTTAGCTCATCATCAAAGGGCTGCTGTATATTACCTACAAACTGTTTCATGGGATGCTGTTCCTGGTGTCCCACAGCCTGTGATCACCATTCTGCCCTTCTTTGACATTCATGCTGTGTGTCTACCTGTATCAGGTCTGAGGATCCTTGTGGAAAGAAACCTGTTAACTTTGCCTAATGCAGCCCTAAACTTACTTACATCCCCTTTTCTCTACATTTTACATAGGCATTTTTTTGGACATCAGCCTGAAGGCTGATCTGTTTTTTATCTCATTGAAGATGTTTTTAAAACTGTAATTGTGTTTATAGCTTTAAAACATTTTATATTCTTAGGACAATAATAGATTGACTAAAAAAAAATAGGTGATGCTGCGTGAGTTCACTATGTGGCTGTGATGTGGCCAGTTCAGGGTTAGTAGGGCAGGGAGAAGCCAAGGTCACTGATGACCTAGTTCAGTCCTTTGTCCTTGCATGGGAGGTGACATCCATGTCAGGACACAAGGGTGGGGATGGGTAGATGTAGATGGGGGATGCTCTGTTTAGCAAGGCCAAGGGGATCACAGCGAATCCTGAGTATAAATTTTTAAACAGCTGTAGACACAGCTGTTCCAAACCATATTCTAAAATAATTCACAATTTTAACATATTAATCCTGCTACTTAGGAAATCTAGCATTTCCTAAGTTTTGGAAGCTCATTATTTTTGAAAACACATTTATTTGAAATTTTATAGCATTCAGAAGGCAGTGGGCTAAGTCTGTTTTAGCATATTCATTTAAACAGTGTTCCCAGGGTGAGACCAGTTCTACTTGACACTGTAAGCAACTTTTTAATTTTTATTTTTTTAAAGATTTATTTTTATTCTTTTTTGACAGAGACAGAGAGAGACAGAGAGAAGGGGAGGGCCCAGAGCAGTCTCCATAGTTGACAGTATTAGTTTTCTATATAGTTTCACTCCACAGGTGGGCATGGGGCTGCTCAGGGCAGGAACTGGGCCAGGAGCCTTCCAGATAGGCCCTGGCAAGAACTGAACTGGGGGCACACCCCAGTTCAGCATATGAGTCCGTCGGGGCCGGGATTCGATCCTCAGGCTCCAGGGCTGCAGAGCGAGCACTTAACCCGCTAAGCCATCCCAGCTTCCCCTGTAAGTAACTTTTGCACAGTCTTTTTGAAGTGAACTGAAATCTCTTTTCCTGAAGCCTGCTTTTGCAGAGAGCCCTTCCATTGCTGCTACTGTCTGGGTAAGATTTACACCTCCCCCTTTTTTTGATTTGCAGGGTTTTTATGTTGCACTGAGACTAGTGGCCTGTGCACAGAGTGGCCACGAAGTTACCTTGAGCAATCTGAATTTGAACATGCCACCGCCTAAATTCGTGAGTGTCAAAATCCTTCAAGTTCACTTTCTAATATCACCTGTTTATCTTTCTGTTTAGTGTTCATTTGTGTGCACTCTCCATGTTTTCTACTTTTTTTTCATTGAGATGAAATTCACATAACCTAAAATTAACCATTTTAAAATGGCAGTTCTGTCACATTTAGTGCTTTCACAATATTGTGCAATCATTGCTTCTATCGGTTTCTAGAATGTTTTCATCACCCCAAAAGGAAACCCTATACCCATTAAGAAATCACTCCCCATTTCCCCCTTCCCCAGCCCCTGTCAGCCACTAATCTGCTTTCTGTCTCTAAATTTACTCATTCTAAATATTTTATGGAATTATATATCTGGCTTCTTTCACTCAGCATGATGTTCATCTACAACAGGGTTCATGTACATTGTAATGTGTATTAGTGCTTTGTTCCTTTCCATGGCTGAAGAAAATTGCATTGTATGACCTACCCTATTTTGTTTAATCTGTTCATCTGCTGGTGGGCATAATAATTAATGTATAAGGATTTGTATGCACACCTGTTTTCATTTCTTTTGGGTGCATATCTAGGGGTAGAGTTGTTGGATCATTCTGTGTTTAACTTTTTGAGGTCTTCCCTGTTTTGAAAGCACTTTGAAATGTGTATTTCTTTCTATAAACACACTCTCCTATAATTTAATTCTGTGCCAACCACGGCAGAATGTTTCTCTTTATTTTCCTAGCATGACACCAGCAGCCCTTTGATGGTCACACCACCTTCTGCAGAGGTCCATTGGGCTGTGAGGGTAAGTGATGAGGTGGCATTTCTTGGCTTTCCTTCATGTGCAGTTGTTTTAGCCATTTATGATGCTGTTTCAACATTTCATAGGGCAATTATATCACCTATTCTTTCAGAGTGAGTGTGCCACAGAATTTGGAAGAACTACTTTTTCAAATGCAAGTCTTTGAAACAGCGATGGCCTTTTACTGTAATTTGGTATTGCCTACAAATAAGTTTCAGGCATTGTACTCTGAAAATTTTATAGTTTAAATCTTGCATTTCTAGATCATGTTCTGTGGTTTCTGATGCTTGGGTTGGTTTACCAGAATAGAGGGGATATTGTGAGAACTTGCAAGCATGAGGAACTCCTGCATACCTTTGCAGCTTTTTCTGCCATTTCCAGCTAGTTTATGTGTATTTTTTCCTTTCTGATGGTCTTGTTGCTTTTTGAAAAGCTTCTCTTAGCACGTAAATTGTTATTTTTAAGAACAAGATATAATAGTTCGAAAGCTGTATTACTGCCTCTATTAAAAAAGTGAGCGGTGTCTTCCTAAAGGAAATACACATAGGTCCCAGATAATGAGACCTCCTTACTTCCACTCACTGTAAGAGGATTATCACATTCCTTTCATTTGGTTTCAATGCCAGCATCAATAACAGTCTTAACTATAAAGTGAAGATTACCCTTCCCCACCAAGTGCTTCTGGCTTGTTTTTACATAGTTGCTCTTTTCCCTCCTTGGAATGGTTTGTATGGGGGGAGATCTGTGCAGGGACAGAGCAGAAGGAGGCCCCATGTGACGAAGGAGTGAAGTTGCTTCTGTGAGCAATTGTGCCAGTGGTGATCACAGTAGCAAAGAACTTCTTTTATTTGTCCGTTGTCCAGTGCATGGTGCCTACTTTGAAAAAGGGCTGCTTTGTCCTGAAAAATGGCACCAAAGAGATCTTATTCCTTGAACTGTTCCAGCCCCTTTCTGGCAGGGTCTGTGTAGAGGCCTCAGGAGGAGTGCTGGCAGCTGAGGAGCCTGTGAGGCCTCACAGAGGGGAGTCAGGGCAGGCATGTTACTGGGATGGGGTAGTATGTTTTCAAGAAATATTCCATTCAGAGAAATAGTGACAAACAAACCTGAAGTGCCAAGTCTTTTTTTTTTTTCTGTTGTGAAAGTTCCCGTACTTCTCCAAGCACTGTGTTAGCGAGCCTGACAGATCAGTGGAGCAGCTCAGATGCTTCTTAGCACTCACAGTGACAGTGGCTACTATATCTGGTCTTGTTTCTTTGTTTTTGTTTTTAAAGATTTATATTTTATTGTTTGAGAGAGAGACAGACAGACAGACAGACAGACAGACAGACAGAAGAGGGAGGGCCTGGAGCAGTCTCCATAGTTGTATATCATTAGTTGTGACATAGTTTCATTCCACACAGTTGGATGTGGGGCCAGACGGTGGGAACTGAACAGGGGCCTCTCACATGGGAGACAAGAACCATCACTGCCATTCCAGTGGTTACCAATTGTGCCGAAGTTCAGCACATGAGTTTTTCACAGTTTGTGTTCGACACTCAAACTTTAAGATTGCAAGGCAAGCGCTCAACCTGCTGAGCTATCCCGGCATTCCCTGGTTTTCTTGTTTCTTTTCTTTTCTTTCCTTCCTTCTTTTTTTTTTTTAAATTTATTTATTTCTTTATTTATTTTTGACAGAGAGAGAGAGAGATACAGAGACAGAGAGAACTGAACTGGGGGAGCTCCCAGTTCAGCATATGGCTCCGCACGGGCCGGGGCCGGGATTCAATCCTCGTTCCCCGGCGCTGCAAAGTGAGTGCTTAACTCACTGAGCCATCCCGGCTTCCCCTTTTCTTCTTTTTTAATTATAGGAAAATACATGTAACATAAAGCTCACCATCTTAACCATTTTTAAGTGTATAGTTCAGTGGCATCAAGTACATTCCATTGTTGTGTATCCATCCCCACCATCCATCTCTAGAACTCGTCCATGTTCCCAAACTGAAACTGTCCCCATTAAACACTAGCTTCCATCCCTCTTCTTTGCCCTTGGCACCTACCATCTACTTTTTGTCTTTGTAAGTTTGACCACCCTAGGGACCTCATTGTTAGTGAAATTACTTGTCCTTGGTGTCTGGCCTATTTCACTCAGCATAATGTCCTCCAGGCTCATCCATGCTGTAGTATATATCAGAATTTCCTTCCTCTTTAAGATTGAATGATAATTCCATTGTATGGATAAACCACATTTGCTGAGGGTGTTTTCCTAGAGCTCCCAGTGGCTCCAGCTTATGGTCAGAGTAGGTGGTGAGATGTCTGCCGTCTCCTAGTTTCACTTGCCTAGGGCTCTGTTTTCATAGGTGGCAGATTGGAGGCCCCCCTCCCAGACTCTCCTCACCAATAGCCCCTTTTTGCGCTGCCTGCATGAAATATTAGTATTTCATAATGACAGTAGCTGCTGCTTTGTAAGTCCTGCCCAGACCTTCACTCTGTTCATGCGGAACTTTTATTATTTATTCTTTTACTCTTAGGCACAGAAGACTTACTAGCTTAAACTTGATTTGGATAATTAATTGCTAAGTCTTTGGTTTATTTTTATACTTAAAGATTTATTTTATTGTTTTTGACAGAGAGACAGAGAGAAGGGGGTGGGCCCAGAGCAGTCTCCATAGTTGCACATCATTAGTTTTCTACATAGTTTCATTCCACAAGTGAGGGCAGGGCTGCGCAGTGCAGGAACCGGCCAGCAGACCTGGGGCCTTCTGCCCAGGGTGGGAGCCAAACTGGGGGCCTCCCACATAGGAGGCTCACTGCAGTGAGAACTGAACTGGGGGCACACCCCAGTTCATCATAAGGGTCCGCATGGGCTGGGGCCGGGATTTGATCTTTGGACCCTGGGGGGGCTGCAAGACGAGTGCTCAACCCGCTGAGCCATCCCGGCATCCCCTGTTTTTATATTTTTGAGTTCTGTTAGTTTTGTAGAGTGATATCCTGATGTAGTTCCTTGTCTGAAAAAACTAAAACTTGGGAAAGCTGGGATGGCTCAGCGGGTTAAGCGCTCGCTTTGAAGCGCCGGGGACCAAGGATCGAATCCCAGTCCCGGCCCATGCGGACCCACATGCTGAACTGGGGAGTGCCCCCAGTTCAGTTCTTGCCGGGACCTATGCCGGAGGCTCCCGGCCCAGTTCCTGCCCTGCACAGCCCTGTGCCCACCTGTGGAGTGAAACTACATGGAAAACTAATGTCAACTATGGAGACTGCTCTGGGCCCTCCTCCTTCTCTCTGTCTCTCTCTCTGTCTCTGTTTCTCTCTGTCAAAAATCAATAAAATAAATCTTTAAAAAAAAAAAACCCCAAAAAAACAAACAAAAAATAAACTAAAACTCATGTACACTTTTATCCTAGGAGGTAGGTAGAGTGACATTTGTCTCCCAGGCAGCCCCTGTGGCCAGGTCCTATCTTTCCTATTGACCTTGGTTGCCAGATCTATGGGCCCAGAGCGGGGTTTCCTTTAGGGCACAAGATCCTTTGAACTGCTGTAAGACCGTCCTGTGTATTTAGGTGAGGTTAAGGGTGGGTCCTTGCCTGTTCCCAGTTAGACCTCACTTTAATTCTTCCATAGCCCAGTGTTTTTACTCACTCAGGCTCACTCTTTCTAATTAGGTGGAAGAAAAGGCAAAATTTGATGGAATTTTTGAAAGCCTCTTACCTATAAATGGCTTGCTCTCTGGAGATAAAGTCAAGCCAGTCCTCATGAACTCAAAGCTGCCTCTTGATGTCCTGGGCAGGGTAAGTGGTCCTCTCACCTCCTGCAAGTCTGCTGGATTCTGCTGGCCCCATGTTCACGCTCCACAAATACTCACTAGACTTTATACCTGGGTGTGCTCCTGTGCTCCATCAGGGGCCTTCGTAAGAGTCGACATGGTTGGAGCACTTGCTACAGCCAGACTGACTTGGTCTCATGAATACAGCTCACAGATGCTCCCCAGCCTGTGAGAAGATGCTGTTATGGCCCATCACACATGTGAGGAGGCAGCCTCAGAAGTGAACTTGCTTGCCTGGGGCCCAGGGATGGGACTTGAACGTAGGGATGGGTACTATGTCTATATCTTATTTCTTTCCTGTTTTTAATTTTTTTCTGCCTTAAGGTAAAGGTACTTTCAATTCTGTAAGTTTAGAAAAAATTTTGTTTCCTTTTTTTAACCCATTTCCCATTTGCCCTGAGAATACTCACTGGCGGCACTTACAGCTACAACATTTACTCCAAGATAACTTGTGGATTACAGTCTGAATCTTAGCCCCAGAGTTTTGTGCTTTGAAATTTACCACACAAAGAAATATTATTACTGATCATCATATACGTTTCTGTTACATTAGGATTTGAGACAAGTTCTGTTTAGAAATAACTCCAAGAACAGTATTTATATTTTCATGTGTTTATATAAAATTAAATGAATGAGGCAGTGAGCTGAACTTTTTTTTTTCTAGATGGGAAATGGGTTTAAAAAAGGCTCAATTTTGTTCCAAGTAAAAATACAAGTTTTTCAGACAGAGTTTCCTATCCCAGACTGTTTTTCTTCTACTTAAGTTTGTGGTATAGCCCTGATGGTGGTTCTGTGGAAAGCCTTGTTCTGCATGCCTGTGTCTGTGCTGAGTTCCCTGCTCTAGACTTGGGATGGTTGTTGTGTCTGTCTGGATGGGATCACTGTGACTTGGCAGGTGCTGGCTTAGAGCTTGAGGACCAGGAGTGGCCCATGCTGCCCCAGTCCTCTGCAGTTGCTGCCTCTGGGCCAGGTCTTGTGTTGAGCCCTGGGAAGATGGAGGTGAAATTAGATACAGTCCAGGAGGGCAAATAAATAATGGTTAAGATCCTCATACTTATTTTTGAGGGCTTAGTATGTGCCAGGCCCTATTCTAGTGCTTTGCATGAATGAAGTCATTGAGTATTTGCAAATCACCTGTTCTGGGTGGTGTTACCTCGTTTTCCAGAGTGGCCAGTAAGTTGCCCAGGATTGCATGGAGAAGGGAATGAGGTCCTGGATGGTTCCCAGTACCCAGGCCCCCCTCATAGAGAATGATCCAGCCCCATGTCATTGAGGAAGCCCTGGGCACAGGGAAGACTGGAGGCAGAAAGGCCTGTCCTGTCTGGGACCCCCTCACATATGCTGTATCTTTGAGAAAGTTACTCTTCTGGAGTCCTGGCTTCCTAAATTGAAAAGACAGGCCATAAAGCACCAGTCTGGTCCCCAATATCTTTAAAAGGGCATTCCATGGCTTGAAGGGACTGTGAACAGTTTGGTGTCCCTAGAGGTCAAGTTGGAGTCCCAGTAGGTTGATGGGGGTACAGGGCCTGCCAAGGGCACAGGGGGCTCTGTGAGGCTGAGGGGCAGGGACTAGGTGCTGTCAGCAAGGCAGAATGGGATCAGAATTCATTCTAGAGCAGTCACTTTGGTAACCCTGGGTAATAGACTAGAGACAGGGAGGCCAGCTGGAGTCTCTGGCCTCTGGAGTATTTGAGAGACCTGAGCCAAGGACACAGCAGGGGTGGAGAGGAGGACCCACACATGAGAATGTTGCTGGGCTGAGGGCTGTAGTGATTGATGGAGGTGGGGAGGGGTACCAGCATGTGAAGCATCTTGAATAGACCCCTGGGTATCCACTTAGATTGGGCACTGGTGCTGTGCCCAGTGTTGTCCAAGTCAGATAGATGTGCTTGTTCAGGGGAACTGACTTGGATCAGAAAGCTAGTGCTGCAATTGTGCTTTAAAAAACCTGGCACCTGGCCTTCTTCTAGAAACCCATACATCTCTGGTCTTCAGGTGCTCGGTGGGTCTAGCACATTCAGTGGTACCTGCTTCACCATCTGATGATGGGAGAGATGAGACACCACAGACATGCTCAACCACATGCCTGCAACCCTGTGCATCATGAATGGGGACGGGGGCTCATTTATGTGAGTGTGTGTGTGGGGGGGTGTCTTGTGTTCAGAGCAACACCTGTGTCAAAACTGAACTATCTGTTCTAAGACTTCTTAAGACAATAAAGAAAGTCACATTGGATGTGATTATAATTATGAACATTTGCTAGAGAAAATGAATGTAATATGACAGAAAGGATCTTAGAACTGATAATACTTCATTGGATGATGTTTTTTCAGAGAACTCACATACTGGTTCTTAATACATTTTGGTTGACTCATTTTAACCCTGGCATGCACTCAAAATCTGAGTTCAGGTGGGCTCACTTGTTGCACATGGGCTCTTACCCCCAGTAAGCCTTGATACTTCCACCTCAGTAAGCCTCACTGCTCCCCACCCCAGTAAACCTTGCTGCTCTTTCCCTTGCAGGTCTGGGATCTCAGTGACATCGACAAGGATGGACACCTGGACAGAGATGAGTTTGCTGTGGTAGGCCCCACTGTCACTCTTTTTTTCCCTACTCTGCTAAGGAAGGGAATGTGCTGCTTATGGGAGGGAGGGTTTCTGGACTCTTCTTTCCTTTCCTTTTTGAAAGTGTTTATTTTGACATAATTTGGATATAAAGAAGTTACAATAATACAGAGAATTCTGAATAACCTTCACTCAGGTTTCCCAGTGTTACTTTTTTACCACATTTCTTTATCCTTTTCTCTCCCCCTCTCTCTCCCTCTCTCTCCCTTTCTCCTTATGAGTGTATGTATGTATACATACCCATGAATTTTTCCTTTGAACAGGGATGTCCAACCTTTTGCCTCCGATGGGCCATATTTGAAGAAGAATTATCTTGAGCCACACATAAAATACACTAACAGTAATGATAGCTGATGAGCTAAAAATACAATTGCAAAAACATCTCATAATGTTTTAAGAAAGTTTACAAATTTGTGTTGGGCTGCATTCAAAGCCATCCTGGGCCATATGCAGCCCGCAAGCCCTGAATTAGATAAGCTTTCCTTTGAACCATTTTGGAGAAAGTTGTAGACATGATACCTTTTAATCCCAAAAAACTTCAGCATGTGTTTCCTAAAACCAGGGAATTCTCTTAGAGAACCACTGTTCAATTAAAAAAATCTGGAAATTAACATTGACATTATTTAATTTATTATGGTATCTATTATTATAGGTTATATCTTGTATATTTTATACATTACTATATATATATTATATTATGTAATCTAAGGATATTATTCATATTTTGCCAATTGTCCCCAAAACATCCTTTGTAGTGAGACTCCAGCCTGATTTATCACTAAATAGCTCTGTCTCTTTTGTGTCCTCTAATCTGGGGCTGCTCAGTCTGTCTGTGTGTCTCATGGACACATGCCCATCAGAAGAGTGCATTTTTGTAGCATCCGTTGGTGTGGGCTTGTCTGCTGTTTCCTCTGATGATCCAACCCATGCATTTTCATGGGGGCAGGACAGCACCAAGGTGAAGAGAGTTCTCCTGGGGCACCAGACATTCATAGGATGTCCTTACTGCAATGTCAACGTTGATCATAGTCAGGGTGAAGACAGTTACTCTTTTCCTTTGTGCTCAATCTTTCGTGGGAGACATGTGGAGACTGAACACCCTATTGTTTCTCTAACTCTCATCTGCTAGTTCTCCCGACAGTCTCACCTGCATCAGTTAGAATTCTGGTGATTGCAGTTGGTGATCTTGTAATTCTGTGGTTCCTCGCACATTTTCTAGCTGGCTATCTACTGTCAGGAATTTGTTTGTATCAGAGTAGACATGGATGCGTCCTCTCCTCTATGGTCTATAATCCTTTACTGGTATGACTTATTTTGCCCAGTGGGAGTTCCTCCCAGCTGACTCCTTTGTCCTTTGGTCACATCCCATTATTCTCTGACCAGTTGCTTTCTCTTGGCACAATAAGATGTTCCTATATCAGTCCTTTCTCTGGGGAGCCCCTGTCCTTGTAGTGGAGAATGGTATTGGCAACCAGGATCTTGGCACTGGTGTGCCCCTGCTTCCCAACTTTCCTATCAGATAGAGCTGTGAGGCTGGCATATGTGTAGCTGTGCCCATTAGGTGCCCCAACACACAAACGTCTGCTCCACATTGGCTTCTGTCTGTGCCAGAGCCCAGGTGTTCCCACCCTCTTCTTTTAGTGACAGCAATGGAGCTGGCTATATATAGATCAGGACTCTCTGGTCCTATGGACCACCTTCCTGCACAGCTGCCCAACCTACCCATCTCTTTAGTTGCTCAGTGGCTTGGGCAGACCTCCCCCTGTGTCTGCCTTCTTCACCCTGGGCCCCTGTTCGTCTGTTCCTTCTCTTCTTCCTCTGTTCCCTCCACCTCACTCTCATGTTGGACCTTTCTCTCCCATTCATGGGATTTATTTGCTTACCTTGTTTCATTAAATCTCAAACAAAGTAGAATAAAAAGTAGAATAAAGGGGGCCCTGTATTCTACTTTGTTAAGGACTACACTTTAATAAATAGTAATTAAATTCAACCAAACCAGACCAAACCAGACAAACAAACAAGCAAGAAAAACAAAGACCTCAACTGTGAATAATCTGGGAATACCCAAGGAATAAAAAAATGGTAAAATATAACCATACTCCTAAGATACATCTTCTGTTCTAGGAATTTTACACATCTTTAAAATGTGATTTTTACAACATATACATGAATTGAAGCTTCTTATTATCTTTTCTATGTGTGTAAAGCCTTTAAACTGCTAGATTAAATGTAAATCATTTTCCAAGGGACTTGTAAATTCTCTTACCACTCCCCCCATACCCTGACACCCAACAGTACGTATTCAGTTGTGTTTTTTTCCCACATATCAACTGTGTTCTGCATGTTCACTTTGAGCATTTTCCATGTTTCTCCATCATTCTGTTGTTTTTATTGGTTGTCCTTTTTTTTTGTGATAAAATATACATAACATAAAATTTACCATATTATTTTAAGTGTCTAGCTCAGTGGCATTACCACCTCTGTTCATCTCCAGAGCTCTCCACATCTTGCAAAATTGAAACCCTGTCCCCATTAAACACTAGCTCCCCATTAGTTATTTTTGTATTTCTTTATTTTTTTAAGGATTTATTTCATTATTAGAGAGAGAGAGAGAGAGGAGAAGGTGGAAGGGCCCACAGAGCAGTTTCCATAGTTTTACATCATTAGTTGTGACATAGTCTCATTCCACACAGGTGAATGTAGGGCTGTGTGGGATGGGATGGGAACCGAACTGGGGTCCCCCTGCATGGGAGATGAGAACCTTTGCCACCATGCCATCCTGGTGGACACCAGTTGCGCCACAGTTCAGCATATGAGCCTGCACAGGCCGAGGCTGGGACTTGATTCCCAGACATCACAGTTGTAAGGCAAGTGCTCAACCTGCTGAGCTATACCGGCATCCCCTTTTGTATTCATTCAGTCTCATGTGGTTAAATAAATGTCTTGGAAGATTGTGCATTGGAAGCATAGCTCATCACAAGAGGTTTATTTTTATTCTGTTCAGCTTGGAAGTGACCTCTAAAAGAGCAGTCTTATTACTACAGCTCCTTATCACTAGAGCTGTCCTCTGGGCCTGGCCACCTGAACATGATTTTCTTTTGTGATTATAGGCAATGCACTTGGTGTACCGAGCCCTTGAGAAGGAGCCCGTGCCCTCTGTCCTGCCTCCATCCCTCATCCCACCTTCCAAGAGAAAGAAGACAGTGTTCCCGGGTGCTGTGCCTGTCCTGCCTGCCAGCCCCCCACCCAAAGATAGCCTCCGCTCCACGCCTTCCCATGGCAGTGTCAGCAGCCTGAACAGCACAGGAAGCTTGTCTCCCAAGCACAGCATCAAGCAAACACAGGTATGGTGCCCTCTGTGTGCATGGTCCCTTCTCAGAGCAACTGTTTTCTTGTGTACAACTCCAGCAAGATGTTTCTCGAGAGCAAGTAATTTGGGACCCCAAAAAGGCAACATTTGTGGTTAAATTAAAAATGTTGTGACAGGTATTTTAGTTCATCTGGGCTATTGTAACAGAATACCATAGACTGGGCGGTTTATAAACAACACATTTATTTTTCAATGTTTTGGAGATTAGAAGTTCAAGATGAAGGCATGGACAGATTGGGTAACTGGTGAGGGCTTTCTGGTTCACAGGTAGCTCTCTTCTACCTGTGTCCTCACATCATACAAGGGGCAGGGACACTCTTTGGGGTCCCTTTTATAAGGGCACTATTCCCATTCATGAGGGCTCTGCGCTCATAACCTGATTACCTCCCAAAGGCCCCACCTAACACCATCACATTGTGAATTAGGACTTTAACATATGAATTTGGTGGGAAACATACATTCGTCCATAGCAACCGGGATTCAGAATTAACTTTCTCATTCACTTACACATAAATAGCACCCTCCTTCAGACACACTCAGCAAGTTCCCACTTCCGGGCAAGCTCTCTCCCTTCTCTGACCTTCCTGTTTTAGGCAGTCCCTCTGCTGGGAAGGGTGTCCCCAGATTCACTGTGGAACCTCGCTTTATGAACCCTCCACTAATGGAGCACCTCATCAGGGGAGCCTGGCATGACTGCACCATTACCCAGCATACCCCTAGGCCCTGTCTACCCAACCATTCTCCTCCCTCTATCCCAAATTTTTGTAGATTCCCATGCCTGGCCTGTTATATAATTAATTATGTATCATCTGTTCTCTCTCTCACAGACACACACCCACACATACACCCTGTAGCTTCATGAGAGCAGAGTTAGATCTTGGTTATAATCTCACCATCTAGAACAATCTAGTACTTTGCTCAGTGAATGTATATTAAATGATCAGGTAAGTAAAAATGGCATCCATCTTGTGTTAGGAAGACACGTGGAGGTTCAAACTCCCCACACAGTACCATCTTTTTTTTTTATTGTTTTTGACAGAGAGAGAGGGAGGGAGAGATACAGAGACAGAGAGAGAACTGAACTGGGGGAACTCCCCAGTTCAGCACATGGATCCGCACGGGCCAGGGCCGGGATTCTATCCTCGGTCCCCGGCGCTGCAAAGTGAGCGCTTAACCCACTGAACCATCCCGGCTTCCCCCACAGTAACATCTTATAACAAGACTGTCCAGAAAAAATCCAGCCATTGTCATTATAATGAGAAGTTACATGGCTGGATATTTTCTGGACAGCCCATGTATATAAAAATGCAGCATCTTTATAAAAGGGCACTTTTGAGATTGTCTAAAATATACAAGAATGTGAATGTGAGTTACATGTGGAATCATGTTTTATTTTCTGCCTCATTTGCGGTTTCAAAGGCAAAGCGATGAATGTGACTACATGAGGGCCAACTACACAACTTCAGTGTATGATAAATGTAAAAATGAGAAGTGCATAATCAGTGATTTCTCTTGCTCATGACATATTTATAAAGTGAACCAAATGACTCAGGAGTTCAAAGAACTCATGGTACACACATCATACCCTAGAGTAAAAAAAAAAGATCAGGTGGTTTGGTCATGAGGCTAACACAGCTCCTGTCAGTGCCCTGGCCAGGTGGAGGGCTTCACCCATAAGCGCTAACTTCTAATTGGTGAGTTTTACATACGGTAGCTGTCTGCTAAGAAGCCCAGTGTCCAGATAGCCTGGCTTGGGCGTCTTTAGCAGCTCTCTAGCCATGCCCAGCATGTCCTAGAGGTCCTAGTGGGGGCCATAGTGATTGTGACATAGGCCCCTATCCTCTGTGGGGAGGCAGACAATAAATAAATCAATAAACTAAGGAAGGTGTGACAGCCATGAGGAAGCAGGACAGGGCCTGGCCTGGAAATGTCTAGGTGAGTAGGGGGGCATGCTCCTACAGATGAGGCCAGCTGTATGGCCACTGATGAGGTGATGTCTGACCTAAAACCTGTGTAATAAGAAGCTTTCAGAGGACTAGGCTGTGCCAGGGCTCTGAAGTAGGAATGTGTGGTGTGTTCTAGAAACCAGAGAGAAGGCTGGGACAGGGTAAGCCAGGGCATAATAGGGTGAGGACAGAGAAAGAGGGCAAAGTCAGTTATTTAGATCTGTGTGAGCTGTTATTTTCCAAGACAACCCAGCATCTCCTTGAGTCTTCAAAATTCTTGCTGAGAGTTATTGAACACTGTAGGCTAGGATAGCAGTAATGTGTTTTCCTGACAAGCAAGGAAGTAGGGCTAATGTTGCTGATGGGTGCAGTTTGACCAGCCTCATAACCCCCTTCCTGGTGATCTGGTGGCTCTCCCCAGATCCCAGGAGCACACTGCCAACCCCTAGACTACACCATTTTTACCAGTGACCACTATTGGGGTCAGAGGTAGAGGTAGAAGGGTATGTCCCCTTCACCATGAATAGGGGCAGCTGGTAGAATCACAAACATGAGAATGGTCATTTCTGGGGACTCACAGTTGCCATGCTTTCTCTCCCCAACTTCCCTCATCTTTAGGCCAGCAATGCCCTGTGTGCCTCCACCCTCCTGCCTGGTGTTACCCTCATGTCCAGGTTTGGGATGAAGGCCTTTCTAGCCACCAAGGTCTGTTTCCATTCACTGGGGCCTGTGGCTACTGAGCCAGCTTTAAAGCCAGCTTGTTCTGGGAAACCCAGCTCGAAGGGGAAGTCTGTCCCATGTAGACTTGTAGCCAAGCAAACATTGGTGTTCTGCTGCTGACATATCCAGAAATCAGACAGCAAGGTCAGTCTGTTTGCAACTCCTGTCCCAGGGTTGTAATTTCTTGGGACCCGTGGGGCACATAGTGTTCTCCCCCTCAGCTCAACTGGTCTGACCTGCTGTTACTTCTTCCTTGGGCTTCATGGCACCTGAGGTTTAGCTTGCTCCAGCCCATTGACTTACGACAAGCCTCTTCTTCATTAGAGCTCCTGTATGTATGTCTCCTCTGATACTTCTACAGCAGACTGGTGGCGGCTTGCAAAAGTCACATAATGTAACAAGTGAAACTCAGGTCTCTCTTGCTGCCTAAACTCTTGCTGCCAGCACCCTTGCCTTTGACTTTGGTCCATAGATTTTGGTAAGTTTTCTGATAAATTCCTGGCTGGTCTTTCTACTTCCTGTCTGAAACCTCAAACTGGAACAATGTGGGTAATGTGGTGCCCTGGCGTCCCAACCTCACTTTCTGGATTCCTGGTGCTCAGGTCAAGATCCCGCTAGATTTAGATAATGAGGGAGACCTGTTCAGGAAAAGCAGGTGAGGAGAAATGCCTCTAGAAAAAGGAGCAGACATGCTGTGGAACTTGGTGCCATGAGAGCACCAAAGGTCAGAAGTGACACATTCAGAATTAATCAAAGGGACCTGTCCGCAAGTGCCAAGGGACCTTGAGGGCCCTGAATTAGGAGGTGCATGTGCCCTGGTGAACCCTTGGTGTCATTTGCCCTTCTTAAGTGAACTTGAGGAGGTGTCGTCAGAGGCCAGGCTGCTGAAGTTGCATTGTGTTAGTCTCTCACCTCTGTCTGCCAGAGCATCACCTTTTCTTGAGGGTGCTCGTTGTGCTCATCAGAGGCTCCCCATCAGTGCTGTGTGTGTGCTAACACCTCATGAGGTATCATAGGGAGTTAGGACAGACAAAGAAGGATAGAGTACAGATCTTGGCATTGTGAGCATCAAGACTCTCCTGGTAACTACAGAAAAGCATTTCTGACAGAAGATGGCAGACCGGGAGGGATGGCATGGGAGCTGGGCTGATTGTCAGGAGACAAGCATCCCAAAATGGGCAGTTAGGAGGGTTTTGCCTGGCACATTTGAAGCCCCTCCTAGAAGATCACTAGTGTGTCCCAGGTGGTGGGGGTTGAAGGGCCATTGATGGATGGACCTGCTGGGTCTTTACCTCACTTGGCACAAGGAGAGCTGGGCTCTGTGCTGGGGTGCAAAGAGGTGCAGGCTGACTGCTGGGCGAGATTGACTGAATTGGCATTAACCTTTCTCAGCCTCAGTTTTCCTGTTTACAGAATAGGGATCCTATTTACTCTCTTGGCTCATGGAACCCTGAGGAGGGTTTTCTGCTAAAAAGCACTTGAAAACACTTTAGTGGTGTGTATTTGTAGGTGATGGAAAGCTTGAGGATTAACCATTTAAAAAATTTCTTTTAGCCAACAGTGAACTGGGTGGTGCCAGTAGCAGACAAGATGCGCTTTGATGAGATATTCCTGAAGACTGACCTGGACCTGGATGGCTATGTGAGCGGCCAGGAGGTGAAGGAGATCTTCATACACTCTGGCCTCACTCAGAACCTTCTAGCACACATATGGTAAGGGTGGAAAGATAGATGTCTGTTCCTTGGTATTTGGGCTTTGCTGTATGGATGTAATGGCGGTGGTAGCTCAAAGGGGTCCCATGGAAATGAGACTGTGCTGTGCGATGGGCCAGCAGGACAAGAGGGTGTGATAGTCAGATGCCCAGGTGGTCAGGGTTTCTCCCCAGCCCTGTACTGACTTCCCTCTCTGTCCCTTACTTTATTCTTGCAGGCTTAATGGGAACTGAGCGAGGTACAAGTGTAAAAGCCCATACCTTGTGTTCCATGTCAGTTCACTGTCCTTCAGCAGGAGAGGCTCCTGTCTTGTGCCTCTAGAGAGCTCTTGAGTAACCTGCTTGAATGGCTGGGACCATTTCTTGTTGGTGGTTATTCTGGTTCTAGCAGAAGGTCCAGCCTTCACCATAGCCATTTGGGGTGGAGGCCCTTGGCCTGTCCCCTATTGGAGAGTGTGCAGTAAGGGCTCCAAAGGCTCCAACAGGGCCGCCCTGGGCAGTAGGAGTTATGGCCAGTGACTTAGCTCCTGGGGGAGGGCTGGGTTGAAGAGCAGGCCTTATCCTGACTTTGGGGCCAGGTAGAGCAATCTTTATACCCTGGGGTGGCTCCTTTTGTAATTGGCCAGTGTTGAAAGTCACTAGTTTTGTCCTCTGAGCCCTGGGCCTTAGAGAATTCACTTGGAAGTTACAAGGAGAGAATTTCCATGTAATTCTGGAGAGAGGAGCCCTCTAAGTAGAGTAGTGAGTTAGTATGCTACTGAGTGATTTGAGGAAATAACCATCCTGAGCAATAATTCACAGATGTTCATGCTGTGAGATAAGGCCCTGACCCCAGAAAGTGAGCCATCCATCTGAAGGAGCACTTGATTCCCAAACCAAGGTCAGTCACCAAAGCAGCTGGGGGAGGCCCAGCTGCAGACCCGTCAGATCCAGTGTGCCTTTTAGAAACCAATAAAACACCCCCCCCCCCTTTATCACCTGAAATGGACAAACACGGAATTCAAAGGTAGCAATGTGATGTCTCAATCTTCACGTAAAATGACAATGCAAGGGAAGTAATTTATAACATATATCTCAACCTGTAAGTGGCATAACAACATGTAAATGACAGTGAAATCATGATACTCTTGGATTAAAGAAGGAATGCAAAAGATTGCATACAGGTTGTGGAGGGAAAAGACAGATTTAGTCACCACTAGGAAAGTGAAATGACAGTCTAGATTTGTTTTCAGGTGGCCTGGGGAAAGGGGTACTTAACTGAAGGAGAGAGAACAGGACGAGAAGTTGCAGGTGAGAAACAGGGACTAGGCCTTTCCCCAAATAGCGTCTGGCACCTTCCTGGCCAGTCAGCGTGGTGTCTGGATGAGCATGGATGCTGATAGAGCACCCGCACTTGGCTTTGGAGCCCAAGATCCTTGAAAGACTGGGAGCAGGGGAGGGACAGGAATGAAGAGGCAGCAGCCTGCACTGCTGGGGGCTGGGTGTGTGGCAGGACCAGCTCTCACAGGCATACCCAGGAGAAGTAGTCACAGTGTAAAATTGTGCCCATGAACTGTGAGAAGAACAAAGACGTTTTTAAACTTGTCTTTTATCAGTGACTCAGTGGATCTCTGTACTCCTGCGGCCCTGTTCACGGACAGTTTTTAGGCCTGAGTGTTCAGCCTTTTCAGCTCTCCTTTGCTGCACATTAGAAAACGGTCTCGCTGTTTCTGCAGTGACTCCATGCGGTGGAAAAACTGTTGAGTGGGCAGTGAGGGATAAAGGGAAGATGTTTCTTGTAGATGTGGAGGCCAAGTCCTTACTGTGTGAGACTTTCCTTCCCATAGTGGCCAGCTCCTGGTTCCTAAGGATGTCATGGAGCTAATGTGCTGCCTTGTCCACTTGCCAGAACACCAGATGGCCACTCAGGCAGGGACACCTCAGTAGGGAGGGACTGTCTTGTGCAGTGCAGCCGTCCCCTCATGATAACAACCCACAACCCTGCTGCCATCCTCCCCATTGAAAACCAGCAGCCCGGGTTGTTTAGATGACCCAGGGGTGTAGGAACCAGTTAAAGGTCTGAGTGTACACTCAGTTCAGCTTCAGTTCCCACGCAAGTTGCTACTGTGTTCTGGACTATCATGTTGACCACTCATATGTGATAAAGAGCCAGGAAGGAGCCTCCTTCTGCCCCTACAGCCCCTCCTTGACCAGCCTTTGGGCAGGATGCTCAGATGGGGGGCTAAGACTGTTCCCAGTGCTGGATGTTCAGTAGAAAAGGTGTTGCACTGTGGCCTGTTATTTTTTTATCATCATTATCCATTTTTTAAAAGAATGGGTTCCATGACTGGTACTCATTGCTTGGGCTGAATCCTGAATCTGATGTGTGTGATGTATAATTAGCGTCCCCACGTTTCTCCCAGGGCCCTGGCCGATACGAGGCAAACGGGGAAGTTAAGCAAAGACCAATTCGCGTTAGCTATGTATTTCATTCAGCAGAAGGTCAGTAAAGGCATCGACCCCCCTCAGGTCCTCTCGCCGGACATGGTCCCACCCTCAGAGAGAGGCACCCCCATCCCGGTGAGTAGCCCACTGGTATACCCGTTACGTTCACGTCACTTCTGTAACCCGCCACCAGGTGGCGCTGGCATTCTGTGAACCTTCCCCAGGGACCCCAGTTGTGTCTGGATGCCCAGATAGTTCCCAGGGTGGGGGAGAGATAGATGATTTTACCCCTTGTTCTAAGACCTACTAGTTCCTGCTGTGTAGTGAAATCAGTGTGGTAATTTGTAATCCCATGTCTGAATTTGGTTCCAGGATAGCTCAAGTTCTCTTGGATCAGGGGAGTTCACCGGTGTGAAGGAACTTGATGATATCAGTCAAGAGATCGCCCAACTACAAAGGTATATGAGAGCAGCTCCTTCCCCTGATTCTGAATATTACACAGACCTTACCCCAGGTTGCTACTAGATATATCAGAAGCTTTGAAATGCCTGGAAAGTTGACCATCACAAGGTTGTTCAGCAAAAGTGAAGGGACACAGAGTCCCCTGAGTTCCTGTAGTGGCTTAACAAGCTCAAGTGTATAAGTTCCCAGTTAGAGCCAGTGTGGCTGTGGGGTCTCAGGCAGGTCGTCATCATGTAGCACCAACCCCTCTCCCCCTTCCCCAAAGGCTTTGTTATCTCTGACATAAAGCAACTGGGTGGCGAGTTAACAGCTTAGGACCAACAGCTAAACTATTAGCTCACATCTAGATCTTAAGCTCCATTTTCTGTGCTTACTGCCTTGGTTTCCCCACATGTGAACAGGGGCTTTGGACAGAGTGTCTGCATTCTGGGAGTCAGGTGTAAAGAAATGCATCTGCTTCCTGTGTACCTTTGTGATCCTCTTCACAGCAGCCCCTCTCTCCAGTTAATCCTAGGGGAGGCCACTCTCCTAACTTCAGGGCACTGAGCAGAAGGGCCAGAGGCGCTTCGCCCTCCACCGGAAAGAGCACTTACTTGCCCCAAAATGAAAATAGCAGTACTTTGCCACTGTATCCCCAGAGCTCACAGCTGGGGACCCTCAGTGTAGCAAAGCCCTGAGGATTAGGGGCAGGTGAGACATTGGGTGGGACCAGTTATATGGGTCACAAAGCCCCAGCTACCGGTGGAAGCCAAATTCCCCCCTTCATGTTCAGCCCCAGAAGGCAGCCTCCGTTCTGCTGCTGTCTCCAGGGGCTGTGTCTTCCAAACCAGAGGATAGCCAGGTAAGGCTGAGAAGGTCTGTGAAGATGGAAATTAGCGTCCTACAGCCGATGGACTGTTTATTAATCAGGACTGCAGGCAGAGGCGGGTGAGGGACCTATAATGCAAGGACATGGGGCACTAGTGTCTGAGTCAGGCCAGGGGTGCCTCTGCAGATGTGCAGTCTCCAGCAGCTAGGAGTGTTTGTTTCACCTGTGAAGGTGAGAGGAGGTGTATGCAGAGCATCTGTCTGCAGGAGGCCAGCCTAGAACAGGCAGTTTTGAGAGGGACCCAGTTGGCTGATTACTAATGTGGGTTTGGAGACACATGCTTCTCCTCTTGCACTGTGATTCAGTCATAATGGATTGGGTCCAAGAGGACATTGTATTGTTAGGTAGTCCTTAGGCTTGTGGAAGTGAATATTCAGATGGTCACAGTTGTTTCATCTCTAGCAGAATGTCTCAAGGCCTTTTGTTATGCAAGTGCTGGGCTCTGGTGAAGGAGGCAGGGTGTGCTGGCCAGTGATGTTCCTGCTGCTGAGGCAGCCCCTTCAGGCACAAGAGGCACTTGCAGTGTATTTAGGCTGCTATAACAAACTGTCATGGATTGGGGGCTTAAACAGCAGACATTTACTACTCTCGGTTCTGGAGGCTGGATGGAAGTCCTGGATTAAGATGCCAGAAGATTTTGTCTCTGCTGAGGCTGTCTCCTGGTCCATATACAGCTGTGCTCTGAACATGGCAGAAGGGGTGAGGGAACTACCTGGGGCACTAATCCTATTTATGAGGGTTTCACCTCATGACCTAATCACCTCCCAAAGTCCCCACCTCCTAATATCATCACTTTGGGGTTTAGGATTCAATATATGAATTTGAGGGGGACACATTAAGTTGATAAGGAGGAGACTGATGCTGATTGTTGCTGACAGTAGCTGTGTGCAACTGAGGAAACAGGCAGGGAGGGCCCTTCGAGTGCCTCGTATGCATAGTAGTCAATCACAGCCTTTTTCAAGGGATTAACTGAGGGTAGCCTCTGGGGCCAGAGACCCTCACTGCCACTTTTTATGCCAGCCCTTTGGACCCTTCACCCCACTTTGCATCACTCCAAGCTTCTCACCATGGCTCCCACAGTTGAGCTTTGCTTGCCTTTCTGCTCTAATTATCTAGAATGGGGGTGGCAAACCTAAGGCACACGTGCACGTTCTTCTCCCATTCACAGGTGACCTCTTCAGAGAGCCCTTCCATTTCCTTATTTTATTTGATTTCCCTTTGTGACCCTTAGGTTGTATTCCTTTCTGCATTGATTTGTCACCTGTCACCCCCATTGACCTGTGGGCTCTGTGAGAGTAAGGGCCTCTTGTGTGTTCACGTGTCCTTAGCAATTGGTACTTGTGAGTAGTAGGCACTCACCATTCAGTAAGCTAGTGAATATAGGATTTGGAGTGTTACTTTTCTCTTGTTGTGTAACAAATTACCACAAATGTAGCAGCTTAAAACATCACATTTATCAGCGTACAGGTCTGTAGACCAGAAGTCTGGGCAGACTTGACTGAGCTCCCTACTTAGGGTCTACAGGGCCAAGGTCAGCCAAACCAGGGGCTGTGTGGGTAGGGGAGAATCCGAATCCATTTCCTCGAAGCTATGGGTCTAGAGTCTCATTCTGCTCTGAGAGGCTGACCTGTGCTCCTTCCTTTGGGGCCTCTCAGTCTTTAAAGTCCTCACCATGGGCATCACTCTAACTTCCTCTTTGAAAACACTGCTTTAAAGGGCTCGTATGGCCACATTGGAAGCCATGCCTCATTGCATTCACAGATTCCACGCATGCTCCCAGGGGAGGGGATCACATTGGGTGATGGTCCCTTCAGTCATTCCTAGACTTCCACCCTCCCCAAGAGGGGTCAGCCAGGTGGGTTTCTGTGGGGATGGGTGGAATTGGGCCTTAGGAAGTCTGGTAGAGTCTACACTGTAGTGACAGCTTATTTACTCTCTGTGCTTTCATGAAATATCTTTAAACACTCAGGGAGAAATACTCACTGGAACAAGACATTAGAGAAAAGGAAGAGGCCATCAGACAGAAAACGAACGAGGTGCAGGTAAGCATGGTACTCCTGGTCAAGCCGACATGTGTCAGATGCAGCACAGGGAATTCCCATCATAGGTGACAGGAATTCCCATCAGTGGTGGCGGGAAGGGGCAAGGGGACTGTAGGCCTGCACTCACTGGAAACCAGAGCTCCGTGGGGGCAGCTAAGTGAATTTCGTTATGTTCCCTATAATCATAGGGGCATTTTTTATTTTTTTAAAGATTTTATTTTATTGTTTTTGACAGAGACGGAGAGACAGAAGGGAGGGGGAGGGCCCAGAGCAGTCTCCACAGTTGCATGTCATTAGTTTTTGACATGGTTTTTGTTCCACATAGATGGGCAGGGCCTGAGCAGGGCGGGAATGGGGCTGGGGGTCTTCTGCATGGAGGAGTCTCCCCCTTGAGCTGTGGCCAAATCAGGGGCCTCCCATACAGGAAGCTCACCCCAGAGAGAACCAAACTAGGGGCCTCCCGCATCGGATGCACCCCCCAGTTCAGCATATAGGTCCATCTGGGCTGGGGCTGGGATTCGATCTTTGGTCCCTGGGGCTGCAAAGCGAGCACTCTATGCTGAGCCATTCCAGCTTCCCCTATATATATATGTGTGTGTGTGGTTTCTCTCACTAAGCCTGAGTTTGTGAGAGTCAGACAGTAGCTTCTAATATGTTCTCAGGACAGTCTTGTTTGGAGTGTTTCCTACCATGTTTCCCCGAAAGTAAGACATCCCCCAAAAATAAGACCTATTTACAGTTTTGCCTCTCCCTGAAATATGTATAAGGCATCCCCCCAAAAATAAGACCTAGTGCATCTTTGGGAGCAAAAATTAATATAAGACACTGTCTTATTTTCGGGGAAACAGGGTAGCAGCTGGATGTGATGGCAGAGACTGGAGGGGTCTAAATGAATGGGCTCAAACTCAGCACTCCTTAGCATCTGTGTGATTTTGAGCAAGTTACTTACCGGTAACATCTCTGTGTGTCATGTGACATTGGTAATGAGTGTTCTTTTTTCCTGGATTGTGGAGCTAGAGCATGTCTGCCACATGCTTAGCACTCAGGGTTGGCCTAGTTGTTCAGTGAGCAGAAGGAAGCCTGTGCCAGGAGCAGAGTGGTCTGCACCTGGGAGCTACGCCCTTGAGGAAACATAGGTTCCTGTGATATCTCAGGTGTGAATGAATAGAGAAGGCACTGCCCCTGGGAGAGGACTTGAGTTGGCCATGGGCCCCTAAGAGTGGGACTGAGCTGGGACTGGTGGGCTCTGTCAGGGCCACCTTGAGTGCTCTGAGCTCAGAGTTGGGGGGGAAGTGGTGCATGGCCAAGTGGTCAGGTCACCAGTCCCACCAGGTCCTACCTGGGCGACTGTGGTCTGGTGGCTCAGCTTCTCAGTCTCCATCTCTCCGGCTGGGTTGGCAGTGAGGATTAGCACAGGGTCTGCTCTGCACAGAGCAAAGAGCAGGGTCTGGCCACAGTATGTGCCACATGAATGGCTGGTTCTTTCTGGGCCACCTCCTAGGGTGGGGACCCGAGCTGGGCCAGGGGAAGCCATGCCTGACTTGGTCGAGCTCACAAGGTGCTGGGTGGCCTTCTTCCCCATGCCACACATTTACCCACAATGGGCTGGAGGACTCTGTGAGACACAGATAGACCTCACTCGATGCCTGCCTACCAGCCTGTGGAAAATGTCCTCTGTCATCACTGTGGTTTACAGGTGGCAGGAGGTGTGCCCACCCAGCTTTGAGACTCATCTGTTCACACCATGCTGTGCTCAGATCCTCCTTTATTGGTTTCTCACTCACTTTGTCTGTTGGCAGTGAGGGTCAGGCCTTAGATGGTCTCCTGGAATGTTCTGGAACAGAAGGCAGGGACTGGCCTGCCTCTGGCATTCAATGCTTTTTGCTTGAATAAGCTGCTTCAGTTATAAGACCACCTCAAGGTGAAAGGACTATATTTTTCTTTTTTTTTAAATATTTTTATTTATTTATTTTTATTTTTGAGAGAGAGAGAGAGAGAGAGAGAGAGAGAGAGAGAGAGAGAGAGAGAGAGAGAGAGAGAAAGATACAGAGACAGAGAACTGAACTGGGGGAGCTCCCAGCCCAGCACATGGTTCCGCATGGGCTGGGACCGGGACTCGATCCCCGGTCCCCGGCGCTGCAAAGTGAGCACTCAACCCACTGAGCCATCCCGGCTTCCCCATATTTTTCTGAATGTACATATATCCATTTATTTTATTCTCACCTAGCCCTCTGATTTCCACCCGTGTCCTAGAGCTGAGACACAGAGCCCCCATCACTTGCATTGCCTCACCTTTAATCCTTTCATTTTGTGGTGTCACGGAGTCGGGTGTGATGGAGTCGGCCTCATCTTCTCTCATATCTTAGCCTCGTCAGGCCACTGGATGCCTGGGGGGTTGGTTCTCCTTTCCTACTGTGTTGCCCAAGCCAGCTGTGGTTTGTATTTTAATCACAGAGGATCTGGGTGCTGTAATGTCATTTAGCTACCAAGGAAACCAGTCACCAAGTCTCTGGCACCTGCTCCTAGGTGATTCTGAGAAAGCCATAGGGTCTTCGCAGACTTGCTCTGAGATCTAGAGGTGCTGTCCCCTTTGCTCTGCAGCAGCCACTGCGAGGCCACCCGGAGCCCTGGTTGGTGGGCTCTGACAGCATGCTCCTCCTGCCCTTGCAACACTGGAGTACATGTGTATACCCCAGTAGAGCCCACCCACCCACCCCCAGCCAGGAGGAAGCCCAGTGCTAGCCAGGCCAGCCCCTGTTCTATGGGGGCCTCATTTGTAAGCGGACTAGGACAGGACTCTGTTGTAATATGTAGTGACAGCTCCTCAGTCAGAACACAGTATTTTTTTTAAAGTTCCCCTATGAAAACAGGTTTGACTTTGGTTCCTGGTGCCTTTCCCCAGATATGAATAGATAGGTCAGGAGATCATGTGCCACACCTACTGGCACAGCTAGGGCTCAGGCCCAGTGTGGAGTGGAAGCCCTTTGTTCAGTTTACATTTGATTTTAAATGGCAGAAGTTCAGCCTCACCCCACACAATCCTTCTGTTCATATTATTCACCTTCCCCATCCATCCTGCCCTGAGCATCTCCCATCTCCATTTTAATTGCTATGGTTCTGGTGAAGGCCTGCTTTGCTGAGGAGCTGCTTTGCTGAGGGCAAAATCTTTTGTTTTAATATTTGTAACATCACCTTTATTGAGATATGATTCACATATCATATAGTTTATTCATTTAAAGTGTGTAATTCAGTGATTTTTACTATACGATTATGCACCACAGTCAATTATAGAACATTTTCATCACTCTAGAAAGAAACCCTAGCCCCATGAGCAGTCACTCTCCATCTGCCTCCACCAGCCCCTGACAACCACCACTCTGCTTCCTGTTTCTGGATTTGCCTGTTCTGGACATTTCACATAAACGGGGTCATATACCATATGGCTTCTTGTATTTGGCTTCTTTTACTCAGCATGATGTTTACATGCTACATTCATGTTGTAGTATGTGTCAGTGCTTCATTTCTTTTTATGGCTGAGTAATACTGCATTGTGTGGATGGCCACAGTTCATTCATTCATTCATCAGTTGATGGATATTTGGGTTTTTCCACTTTTTGGCTATTAGTGCTGCTATGAACATCAATGTACAAGTTTTTGTGTGGACATAGGATTTATTTTCTCTTAAAAGTATATACCTAAGAGTGAAATTACTAGGTCATATAACAGTTCTGTGTTTAACCTTTTGAAGGACCACCACACTATTTTCCAAAGTGGCTGCACCATTTTATATGCCTACCATGAATGCGTAAGGATTCCAGTTTCTCCACATCCTTGTCAACACATACCATTTTTTTTTAATTGTTTTTGACAGAGAGAGAGAGAGAGAGATACAGAGACAGAGAGAGAACTGAACTGGGGGCACTCCCCAGTTCAGCATATGGGTCCGCATGGGCCAGGGCCGGGATTCGATCCTCGGTCCCTGGCTCTGCAAAGTGAGCGCTTAACCCACTGTGCCATCCCGACTTCCCCACATACCATTTTTTATTATAGCCTTACTGTTGGGTGTGCAGTGGTATCCTGTTGCCCTGAATACTTTCCCTAATGACGTTGAGCATATTTTTATGTTGGCTTATTGGCTGGCCATTTGTGTATCTTCTTTTGAGGATAGTTAGTAAGATCCTTTGCCCGTTTTTAAATTGGATATTTGTCTTTTTATACCTGAGCTATCAGAGTTCTTGACATTTTTTGATGTAAGTTCTCTATCAGATATATGATTTGCAAATATTGTGTTTTATCTGTGGGTTTTCTTTTCGCTTTTTTGATGGTGTCCTTTGAAGCACAAAAATTTTAAATTTTGCTGAAGCCCAATTTATTGATTCCTTTTTTTTTTTTTTATTGTTCTTGCTTTTAGTGTCGTATCTAAGAATCCATTGCCAAGTCTAAGGTCACTAAGATTTACCTCATATTTTCTTTTAAGAATTGTAGTTTTAGCTCTTACACTTAAGTCTTTATTTTGAGTTAATTTTTGTATATGATACGAGGTAAGGGTCCAACTTCATTCTTTTGCATGTGGAAGTCTAGTTGTCCCAGTACTGTTAGTTGAAGAAACTATTCTTTCCCCACTTGAATGGTCTTGGCACCCTTGTCAAAGATCAGTTATTGGCTGTAGATTTGTGGGTTTATTTCTGTACTTTCAGTTCTATCCCATTGATCTGTATGTCTCTCCTTATGTCAGTACTACACTGTCTTTATGACTGGAGCTTTGTAGTAAGTTTTGAAATTAAAGTAAGAGTCTGTCAACTTTGTTCTTCTTTTTTGAGATTGTGTTGGTTAGTCTGGATTCCTTGGAATCCACTTGTCAGTTTCTACATAGAAACCAGCTGGGGTTCTGGCAGAGATTGTGTTTATTCTGTGGGTTGGTTGGCTTATTTTTGTCTTCCTTTTGTTCAGACACTCTGACCATAGCACCCTTCCTAACCACAAGCTGGTGGGTCTTTGTTCCAATAGGACTCTTCGATGGCTCCTTCATTATACAATGAGACCGATTCCCTGATGGGCCAGGCTCTTGGCCACCTGTTGGCCCAGGCTGCCACAGTTGGCCTGACCCTCTTCTCTCCTTTGTTTCTCTCTTTCATATCACCTGCCCTTCCCTCATATATGGCAAACACACATCCCAGACTCTATACCACAAAGCCCCTTTCAAATATTCTATGTTATCTCACAAACTTGTCAGACTCTAGAGCTCTTCCTGGAATTAAAGGTCAGGGGCAAAGAGGGATGCCGGGATAGCTTAACAGGTTGGGTGCTTGCCTTGCAACTGCAAGGTCCAGGGATCAAATTCCATCCCCGGCCCGTGTAAACCCACATGCTGAACAGTGGTGCAACCGGTAACCACTGAGCCCTGTGGTGAAGGTTCTCCCTCCCATATGGGAGGCCCCCAGTTTGATTTCTGCCCTGCACGGCCCCACAACCACCTGTGTGGAATGAAATCATATCACAACTAAGGATACAACTGTGAGGACTGCTCTGGGCCCTCCTCTCTTCTCTCTCTCCTCAAAACAATAAATCTTTATTTAGAAAAAGGGTCAAGAGGATGGAGAGTGGGGAGCAGAGAACCTAACTCCCCAAAATAACTCAGAGATGCGTTTTGGATTTTGAGAGAAGAGAGAGCTGTGAGGTCTTGTTCTCAAAGCAGGGAGAGGGAGACCCTGCTCTTCTTCAGTTTTTCACCTGAAAAGGCAGCAGCCACCCATAGCCCGGGCCAGCCCTGAGGATCGACCTCACTACCTGTCATCCTCTCTTACCCACCTAGGGACCCTCAAATCTGCCCCTTCCTTTAAATCCACAGCCACCACTTTGCCCAAGCCACCATTACCTGTCCCTGGGCTCAGCCTGAACCCCATCCACTCCATTCTAGCTCCCTCTGTCAGCCTCTTAGGCTATGCTCTACTCTGTTGTCCTATTTCAGCTTTAGTTATCTTACAGATAGATAACACATTCCATAAGACATTTGCCTGGTTCAAGATCAAAGAGGCGAGGCCTCCGCCCTTCTCTTCACCCCCAGGAGGCCTTTCAGAAAGGTCAAGTACATGTTTGAGAAACTTCTATGCCTATTCTCCCCTTCCTTTTTGCACAAATGCCAGGGTGTAACACACATGTGTTCTGCTGCACACCTTGTTTATTTCACATTGTAACGGGAGCTCAGGGTGCAGTGTTCCTAGTCCCTTGGGTAGGCTGTACCATAAGCTATCAGCCAGTCCTGCCTGGCAGAATTTGCATTGTTGATAACTTTGCAGTCATAGACGTTAGATATTTTACATGTTTCATACACCTCTAGGATGCTTTTCCTAGAAGTGTAGTAGTTGGGACCAAGGATTCCTGCACTAGCCATCTCTACAGATATACTGATTTGGAGGGACTTTAGCAGTGGATAATCAACAGGTCCCACTCTAACACTTGAATGACCTGCAGAGGCTTCCCACTGCAGAACTGAATGCAACCTCTGCTCCCCTCACCCTGCTTCCCTTTACTCCAGTTGAAACAGGATACCACCTTCCCTTTCTTTGGGGCCCATGTGGCCCGCTCCACCAGGGTTCTTTGGTGGGTCTTTGAATTTACTTGAGACTGGTGAATGTGAGCATATGTGAGATAACAGCTACATTCCTGCCTCTTTTTCTGACTGCCACTTGCTCGTCCTTCAGGTCTATCCTAAGGGGTGCTTCCACAGGGTTCTTTACCTGTGCAGCATCAGTCTGGTTCTCCCCATGGCCTCCATGACTTTGGCAGCACTCATGCTGTCTCTGTGCCTTTCATCCCAGTTCGTTTGTGCCCAGGTGATGCCAGGCACAGATTACTGGAGAGCTCTTTTCTTCAGGAACCCAGCCCTTCTCCTAGCACCTGGCCTCTCTTAGGCCATCAGTGGATATCTGCTGAGGGGCTTAATGAGATTAAGCCAAGCCATCTAACAAAGATGCGTGCCTTCACAATGGGTGTGCATAGAGAGCACAGACATCTGAGGGTCTCCAGCCCAGATTGTAAACTGTTTTCTCAGCATGGCTTACTTTCATCAGTCTCAAGTAAAATCACAAAACCCTTCTCCAGGAATTACAAAACGACTTAGACCGGGAAACAAGCAGTTTACAAGAGCTGGAAGCTCAGAAACAGGATGCCCAGGACCGCTTGGACGAAATGGATCAGCAGAAGGCCAAGCTCAGAGACATGCTGAGTGATGTTAGGCAGAAGTGCCAGGATGAGACTCAGATGGTGAGTCCTGCCCATGCTTGAAACACAATGTGGAGGCATCCTGCTGGTGTAATAGAGTACTTGGACATATAGTTTGGAAGTCCATGCATTGGGGTCCTGACCTCAGTCTCACCCGCCAAGTGGTAGAAGTGAACAGTTTTGATCCTCACTAACTTGTGTGTGTGGATACCCCACCCTGGCCCATGCCCCATAGCATGGGGGTCTACCATGCCTCTCTTCCTCCTCTGCAGTTTTCACTGCTCATTATAAACCAGGGGGGCTATAGCCTCAGCAGATTATAAAACCTTCTGAGGCCTCATACAGTGATGTTCAGCCCCTGGGGACAGACAGATTGCCTGTGATTGTCCCAATTCAAGTTTCTCCTTGTTCCAAAGTGACTTCTCTCAGTCACATGGGGTGACCATGTTTGCCTTGTTGTTTTTTTTTGTCTTTGTTTTGGGTGTGGAATAAGGGCCTGTGAGGAAAACAGCCGTCCAGCCTCCCTGGGTTAGCTCATTCCAGGACCGTGGACTAAAAATTCTCTCTTGGAACCACATTTCATATTGTTTCAGATTTCCTCATTGAAGACCCAGATCCAGTCTCAGGAATCTGATCTGAAGTCCCAGGAGGATGACCTAAACCAGGCCAAATCAGAACTAAACCGGCTGCAGCAGGAAGAGACGCAACTGGAGCAGAGCATTCAGGCCGGGAAGGTTCAGTTGGAAACCATCATCAAGTCCCTAAAATCCACTCAGGACGAAATCAACCAGGTATCCCCCTGCCCAAGGCCAGCTGTGGTCTGGAATTTTTTGGGGTCTCCTGCCAAGTGGAATAGCTGCCATGAGCTGTAATGTCTGTGTGTGTGACTGGCAGGGCTGAGCATCTGTGCTGAGGCCCCTGTTTCCTTTGCTCTCACCCATCTCACTTTTGTTAGGTTCTCTTCTTGGAAACAGGACTAAAGGTTAAGCACTGAGAACCCCTAACATATGTTTTAGTGCCATGTTAACTTTGGCCTCACCATCTTTCCCCTTTCCCACCTGAGCACACCTCATTTTGGGGGAGTGCGCAGGGACTGGGTGAGGGCATTGAATAATTAATAACAGCCTGGTCCTCACACAAGCAAGAGGGTTAGGGTCAGAGACATGTTCCAGCGCCTCTCTATTCTCATGCAATTTAAAGACCATCATATCAAGGAAGTCCCACCTTGTAATGAGTATCACCAAATTAAGGGCCCTCATTCAGTTCTTTAAGATGCATGGGCATGCCCTGGTGAGTCTTGCTCTGGTGAGAAGGCCATGTGGCCTGCAGCACTGCTTGCCAGCAGAGAGAGAGAGCTCTTTTCATTCTCCCCTATGTGTGGTGACACTAGACTCTCTTTTGGCCCTTGGGTCTCCCACCTACAGAGTCGGGGTAATATGTGCCGTTGGCAATATTGAAATGGCTGTTTGTGCTTTCTTTCTTGACTAAGTAGATGTCTTTGCTCTTATTGCCTGTTTACAGACAAAAGTTGATCACAAATGCATACTAGGTATTTAATACCTAAATTGTGCTTTGTTGTTAATAAACATCTATAGGATTATCTTAAATCTCTTTCCCTCCCAGTCCCTTAGAATTAGTAAAATCTAGATAGGAGCCAACATGTAAGTATATATCAGTAATAGTAATGATGATGATGATAATAGCTGCTGCTTATTAACGCCAGACTGCCTGGGTGTCTTCCCCATCATTCCCAATGGTCCACCTTGGAGCAGAGGAAGTAGAGAGGTTAGGCCACCAGCCTGAGGTCATGCAGGGTATAGGAGACGTTTGAGGTCCGTCTGACTTCACAGTTTGTCTTCCTTTCCCAGGCCTCACGCGACTTCTCTAGGACAAGGAAGAGCAAATGGGGTAATAAAAACCCCATAAAAGAGAATCACTGCCAAATATCATTTTGATATCATAAGTCTTGGTTTTATCCAATTTCATTTAATTCATAATCAATAAATATTTGAACAGATGGGTGCCTCTCGCAGTGGCTAGGGATACAAAGAGTCCTCCTAGGACTTTGAGAAGGGCCTTATCTTGGTTTATGCGCAGTCTCATGTCTTGTGAATATGACGACAGGGGTCACCTACTTGTGGGTAATTCAGTTACCCACATGAATTACTTTGGACTGGGTGGTTGGAAAAAAGAAGGTCTTGCTTGGAACTTCCCCTAAATCTCACTTGATGCTGGTGATGTCTTTATTGTGCAGGCAAGAAGCAAGCTTGCCCAGCTGCATGAAAGCCAGCAGGAAGCCCACAGGAGCCTGGAGCAGTACAATGAGGCGCTTGATGGGGCCCACGGCGCCAGCCTGACCAACTTAGCCGACCTGAGTGAGGGCGTCTCCTTGACAGAGAGGGGCGGTTTTGGAGCCATGGTAAAGGTCGAATAAATGTATTCCAGTCCTGGGATTAGGTCCCACATTGGGATCTGAGAATGCCCAGCCCACTCTGTCTAGCACTTGCCAGCCTTGTTCTATCCAAGTGCAGGGTGTTTTTTCATTTTCACTGCTGCTTTGAGAGTCACCACCAGCCCTGCAGCCCAGAGTACATGGCCACGCTCCATCCTGGCTTCTGGGACAAAGCCTGGGATAGGTTTGAATCCTTTGTAAAACCACTTTTTAAAGACTTCCATTCTTCATGAGCCAACCACCCAAATGTGGAAGGCTTCCCAAACATAACCAAACTTGGATCAGTCTCACACATTGTGAAACATACATCCTATTAATAGGGTGAGGGATGTGTGTGTGTCTGTGTTTCTACAAGGAGCACCTTGAAAGTCAAATGTGTTGATAAAGATCAAGAAAATGACAGCCCTCCTGGGACATTGCCATTTCACATATGAATTGGCCTCTGTCCTGAAATTTTGGTTATGTTTGAAATCTTAGCACTTTTAATTCAAACCTCATGACACTGGGAGCCCTGATTTAGGCCCAAGGGACTGTTGGTCTCTTAGGTTGCTGTGGACTCTCAGGCTTCTGGCATCCAGCAGATGTTACTTTTTTCCTCATATTGTCATGTCCCCCTGTTCCCACCAGTCTGCCATTGTAGCCCTGAGCCCTGGTGTGTGCTGTTTCCAATTTAGTCTGGCTGAGAAGAGTATCTCTGCTCTTGAGGGCGCCGGTGGGACGCGATTGATCTCAATGAATTTGTTGTGCTTTGCTTCTAAAGCCTTCAGCAGCTCACCCTGCACTACGCCTATCTCTTCCAGGGCTTCCCCTTAGAGCTCTCCTGCTCCCTGCCCTGATTGCTTCCTAGATTCCTTTCCTCCCTATAACAATACAGTATCTGTCTGTCTGTCTATCTATCTATCTATCTATCTATCTATCTATCTATCTATCTCTCCTCTCTCTCTCTCTCTCTCTCACTCTCAGTATCTATCTTTTCTTGCTCGCGCGTGCATTCACGTGCACAAGACTGGTTCTTTGTGTTCATTCCTTGACATGTTTCTTTTTCAATAGCCAAATATTCAGCCCTAAGAATTTATGGGGAAGGTTAGCCTCTTTCTCCACATTGCTTAGAAGATGCCAATGATGTTCTCATCTGCCTCCTGTCTCTGGCCATCACTGCTTACATCTGCTATTCAGATTCCCTCATTCTTGTGGAATTGTAAATGGGCGACATTCCTCTATTCACTCTTGGGCCCATCATTAGCTTGAATGTAGACTGCAAGCTCCCATTCGTCATCAGCTGCGTGGGACAGAATTTCCCGCTTGGCCTCTGGCTCCCTGTGTGTGTCTGTCAGCTTTGCAGCTCTGCTCTTATTTTCCCTTTCTGTCACTGGTACCCTTACACAGCTTTTGGCTTGTCTGGATCTGTCCTTGTTCAGCGAATACCTCACACTTAAACCCTTTGGCAGTTTTTGATAAGATCAGTTTCCTTGGATAAAAGTTGGCAGTGAAGTGGCAGTTTACAGGTGGCCAGTGATTTCTTTTTCCCCCTACAGATTTTTTTTTTTTTTTTTTTACTTTTTTTTGTTTTTATTCATCTTCTAAGCAGGGCAATGTTTACATGATAGTGAATTCATCTTGGAATGTTGATGTCAGAGATGTTACATAGAAACTTGCAACCAGTATCTGAAAGAAAAACTATATTTATCTTGTTGTACAAATACAGTTTTTAAAGCATTTTTTGGTTTGTTTCCATTTCTTAATGAACACTTTGAAAAGGGCTTTTTATTTACTCTTGAACATTTCAGCACTGCTCAAGAAGAGAGAGAGAGCTGTTAGTTCTCTTCAAGGGGGTTGGGGGGGGGTGAAAGTGAGGGGGTTAGTTCCCTGAGAATAGTGTGACCAAAAAGATGCATCTAGAACTTTCTAAGCCTGGACACTTCTAAATTTACTGTTTAGTGTTAAGATCACCCATGATACTTTGTTCAAAAGATACAGTATTCTTAAAGCCATATTTATGGCTTCTCTCTCATCATATGATGATTATACTGGCCTCTTGCTCTTGTTGTCAATACTCAACTAATCTGTCTAGTAGAGAGTAGGTAATAAGTCATCCCGTATTTAAACTTTGCTGAGAACTCATCCTGAAAGTCTGGGTTGTCTGTTGTATCCAGCCTGAGCAGCACACAGGAGCTGTGTTATTGATGCTCCAGAACTCATTATCACATAAGAATCTGTTCAACCTATAACTTGAAATTGGCCACAGTGTGAGTATTTACACCACAGGGATGGGCAGAAGCTGCCCATTAGGTCTGTTGTGAAAGAGTTGGTTCACTCGCATCCCACTGCCTAGGCCCCATCTAAAGGGAAGGAATATCACAAAAGCCCCTTTAATGCCCTTTCATAGTTGTCATGTCTATTTCCTACAAAGTGCACAACTTGAGACTGGTCACTGAACTCATTGAAGGTATTTTACTTTTGCCAAGGGATGTAACCCTCACCCCATGCTGGGCACTTCACTTGCATCTCTCAAGTTGGCAGATGTTCAGTTCATGTTGGTAGGTGGTCAGTAGATGGGGGAGGTTATGGTATCTCTGTTCCAGGGGGAATCTAGTTTTGTGCTCTGAAACTGTGTGAAATGGAATCCACCATCCCACCTCACTCCACCCCACCCCACCCCGTGGTTACTCTAAAATCACATGAATCCTGCTGGGATCTTCTGAGGCTTCTCCTTCGAAGGGGAGGGAGTAATAGCTGCCTCAGACACATAATTGCTCCTGAGAGATTTCAGGGCCAACTTTTAGTTCAGGGTGCTCATGGCCCCTAGAATCAATCTCTTTCCTGCCATTCTCCACTGGCATTTGTCAGTCTTCCAAAGTGAGTGGTAAACATTTAAAAAACCAAGCCAAAACAAAGAAATCCAACAATTTGCAAATCAGTGCCAATTAAACACTAAATAGAAGCTTCCATTCCTAAGACCAAGTTGTCATTCTTAACTCCTTGCTTCATCTAGATCTTCATCCCTCTCTATTCTTTTGGATCAGATACCTTACCCTGTTGTGCAGCATGAGAGGCTTATTTGCCCCCTGGACTCCTGGGTCCCTTAGATTAGGACTTCTCCATCTTATTTTCTGAGAGCCCCACTGGGTGCTCCTTGGGTATCCATCTTGTGGTCATTAGCACCACAGTGACCTTACAGATGTGTGCTCTGCTGCCAGCCTCCGGTGCTTACAGACCTCTGTATTTACTTGCCTAAGAACCCGACTTGGTTTCCCCACCTTGGGAAGCCCTGTGGCTGGAGGCTCCAGATAATCTTTACCAGGTAAGAAAAATCACTCTTTTCATCAGAGACCAGGGGTGTTGGTTTGTTCTTCTAAAGCAATGGCTTCCTGTTAGCCGGGCAACTCTGAACCTGTCCTGTGCCTTTCCTCCCCCCACCACAGGTGGACAGGCGCATGTGGCAGAAACCTTGTCAGGAATCTACCTTTGGCACCTTTGATGTCATTGCCCCATTAACCTCTGTCCATATTTTGACGGAATTTAGTCCTCTTATTATTTGGTTTTGGTCGGTTAGAATAATGAATTTGTGTGGCAGCCCCCACAAATGCCCACACATAACCAGAGTCAGGGAGGATATTGCATTGTGCTTTTTATCATCACAGTGAATCTTCATGTTTTCACTGAGAATGTGTCTTTATTAACCAAAATACACTCATTATTTCTAAACCAAGTGTATTGTTCTGGCATACATTGCAAACCTACCCCTTTCAGGCCATTTTCCACTGTAAAAATGTGCTCTTCAAAAGCAAATCTTTTTTTCTTCTGATTTAAATATGTTTATTTGTTTCTAGAAATAAGCACTTAAAAAAAATGCAAATTATTGTATGCTCTAGTAGTTCTAACTGCATAAGCACCCACTTCCTCCCAGGTTGTAAATAGCCAGCATGTTTTTTGGTGTGGAGACAGCATTTTTTAAAATGCACACATACTCTGAGAAAAAGATGACCAAAGGAGGTCACACCTTTGAAGAGTCTTGTGCTGCAGTTGAGTGGCTCATTACATTTTCAAAAATAATGACTTTTTTCTGACTCAGTGATTTAAAAAAAAAAATTTTTAATTGTGGTCAAATACATATACCATAACATAACATTTAAGGTTACAGTTCAGTGGCATTAAGTACATTCACATTTTTTGTGCAGCCATCACCAGCTTTTATCTCCAGAACTTTTCATCTTCCCAAACTGAAACTCTATCCCCATTAAACACTGTCTTCCCATCCCCTTCCCCCAGCCCCTGGCACCCACCATTCTACCTTCTGTCTCTGTGACTCTGATTACCCTAGGGATCTCATATCAGTGGAATCATATAGTACTTGTCCATGGTGTCTGGCTTATTTCATTGAACATAATGCCCTCAAGGTTCACCCATGTTGTGTAGCATTTGTCAGAATTTCCTTCTCTTTTAAGGCTGAATGATATTCCATTGCATGTATATACCACATTTTGTTTATTCATTCATCCGTCAGTGGATGCTTGGGTTGCTTCCACTCAGTGATCTTTAAATAAACTTTATTTTAGAAGAGTGTTAAACTTACGGAATAATTGCCAAGATGGTAAAGAGAGCTCCCATATACCTCACACTCAGTTTCTCCTATTATTTATAACAGTACGTTTGTCACAACTAATGAATCACTATCAACACAATATTAGCTGAACACCATCTTCAATTTTTTAAAAAGTCATTCTCTTTAAGGTCACACCACTTAAATGGAAAATATATGAGTTAGGTATGGAATTCTGTACATTGCTTTAAATCTGAAATAATAAAATTCCTGTCCTGTCTCTTCACAAAATTTTAGGATGATCCTTTCAAAAATAAAGCCTTGTTATTTAGCAACAATGCCCAAGAATTGCATCCGGATCCTTTCCAGGCAGAAGACCCCTTCAAATCTGACCCATTTAAAGGAGCTGATCCCTTCAAAGGTATCTAACTTGGCATCCACTCTCTTGCTGAAAGGCTGTTTATTTTGTGCCATTTAGGGTTGTCCAGTGAGTAGAGTAGTTGGGAGAGATAATTGTCTGAAATGGAGGAGGAAAGGCATTCTTTGAGCCTCATGGGCCTCTTGAGTTTCTACCTCACCCAGTTAACTAAAGAGACGAGGCATTGGAAGATAGTGGGAAGAGCTCGTGACTTGTTTGGCCTTAAGACTTCACTCTTCAGTTCTCATTCACCAAATGGGGTTGCAGATTCTTCCTCATTCCCCTTGCAGGTTTGGTAAGATAATCAGGTGTAGTAATGTTTTTGAAACTACTTAGTGAATGACAGATCTCCATATAAATCTAAGGTCTTAAGTGGTAAGTTTACCCAGAGCCACACGCAAGTCAAGAATAAGTAAGAATTTCTAGAAACAAGATTTCCTAAGTTTCTTCCATTTTTTTTAAGAGCAAAACAATATTTCCAGGAAGGCTATCTGTATGTTTCTGAGAAAAATGCTGAGGCAGGGTGCGGCAATGGGAGCCTTTCCAGTTTCAGATTTGGAGTGAAGCACCGTAGGTCCCAGAGTGATCAGGCAGCTCCTGAGGCTCAGGTGTGCTGAGCTCATCATGGCTTCAGGGCTGACTATGTGGTTGAGGAGTGGGGCAGCCCCTGGGCCTGTGCTCTTGTAGCTGAGGGACACGAAGGAGAGATGAGATAATAGGAGGGACACGTGGCATAGAAAGAAAAGAGTGAATTCTGGCTCATTTGTACATTTTCTCCAACTCTGGCACATGCTGAGCAACCACCAATACCTTTCATTTCATCTTAAACATCCTAGCTATGAAACTCGTCAGCCAGTGGCCTACCCTTCTGCTCCACTTTCATGTGCCAGGGCCACTTCTTCCATAGAGCTAAGTGTTCCTCTCTCTCTAATCCAGGTGACCCGTTCCAGAACGACCCCTTTGCAGAACAACAGACAGCTTCCACAGGTAAAAGCGTTCTGTTAAAAGACACATTTCATGACTGGTCCTCAGCATAGCCCTGTTCCACGTTCATGTTGAAGGCAGTGGAAAACACCTTCCAGCCTCCTCTGCCAGGTCCCCCACCACCTTGGCAGCAGCAAGTGTCATCTCTGAAGGAACTTGTCAGTGACGTTGTCCCCCACTTTCACAATCTGGTGTGCTGTTGCTAATCTCCCAACAGAACTAGAAAGGCACTCCCAGTAGCCAGGTGATTGTTTGGACACACCTACAGCAACTTGTATTATACCACCTGTGGAAGCTTCAGGGGATCCTGTGGAGTACTTGTACATGACAGAACTTCTGTCCGCACGTCCAAGGGTGACAGAGTGTGTACTGGGAATGATGGCCATATACATTGCGCAAAAGCCTGTTCCCTCCTGTTGATGCTGGTTTTCTCCCTTCTGCAGTCATCCATATCCCACATTCGAGGGGAATGCACATTGTGGGTATGGTATTGGGATCACTCTTGCCTATTTATTAAAATGTTTTTTTTTACTGAGGGGACATTTACATAACACATAATTAACAATTTTAAAGTGAACAGTTCACTGGCATTTAGTTCATTCCTACTGTTCTGCAACTACCCCCCTCTGTCTAGTTGTAGAACATAGCTATCACCCCCAAAGGAGACCCCATTCACATTAGCAGTCACTGCCCATCTACCCTCCCCCAGGCCCTTGGCAACCACTAATTTGCTTTTCTGTTTATATTGATTTGCTCACATTGTTTAATTGTTAAATTTATTGGGGTGACATTAATTGATATCAATCACATTGTTTCCAGGTATACAATTCTACGTTACATTGTCTATACATTGCATTATGTGCTTACCATCCAGAATCAGCTCACTTTCTATTACCATATATTTGATTCCCCCTCCCCTTTTTGAGAGGTATAATTTACACACAACAAAATTCACTAGTTTTAAGTGTATAATGTTATGAGTTTTGACGAATGTGTACAATCATGTGAGATAGAGAACATTTCCCTCATCCTAAAAGATTCCTTCATGCCCCCCCCACCCCCCCAAGGCTCTGGCAACCACTGATGTGTTTATTCTCTGTCTCTATGAGTTTTACCTCTTCTAGAATTTCAGATAAATGATATCAGTCAGTTATGTGTACTTTCATATTTGTATTCTTTTACTAAGCATAATGTTGTTTATTCAGGGGGCATTCTTTTCCTCACTTTCTAAAACACTCTAGATCCATTTGGAGGAGATCCTTTCAAAGAAAGTGACCCATTTTGTGGCTCTGCCCCTGATGACTTCTTTAAGAAACAGATAAAGAACGACCCATTTACCTCAGACCCATTCACGAAAAACCCTTCCATACCTTCAAAGGTGAGTGACGCGGGAAGGCGGAGGTGCTACCTAAGTGTGTACTGTGCCTGTGTGAAGGCAGCATTCCTAATCCTCCCTTGTGGGCCAAGTCAGGACTTGGTCATTCAAACTGTACTCGCTAAGCATGATGAATGTGGGCTGTGTGGGGCTGGGCACTTCTCTAGGAGCTGGGTCACGGGCTCAGTAAGTCTTACTACTGATGGCAGCATGACTGTTCCTGAGGGTCCCTGTGGCTTGTCCTATGAAGTGGGGTGTCACATCCAGTGGTCCAGTGAGCCCAAATCAGATGGCTGTGTCCTAAACAGTTCTCATTCCTCTGTACCCTTTATTTAAGCTCAGACCCACATGCTGTTCTCTTTCTCTGCTCTGTCACCTGCTCCCACTGATGCTCCATCACCTGACAAAACAAAACAAAGCAAAGCACTACACTGCCCCAGCCTCCACACAACCATGATGTCTTCCTAGCGCACAGCACTGATGGTGACTTTGGAGTCAGACTGCCTTTGTGGGTCCTGGTCATGGTAGGAGGGAGTCCAGACCTGCAGCCTAGCTGCACTTAGTATGCAAGGCAAAGGTGTGCCCCCCCCCCCCCCGTTCCCCAGCATCTATTAAACCATGCATTTTTGCACAGCATTAGCTCCAGCAGACTGGGTTAAACTGGTGTCAACTAGAATTTAAAAAGTAAAAGTGTCTTTGTGATTGAATAGAGAATTTTTGTGACTTTGGTGTTCTAGGCTGCATCTCTTTCCCTACCTTAACGCATTTCCTGGTTTTCCTCTTCTTCAGAGACCGATCAGTCTGTAGCACCAGACTCAGAGCTCCTTGAAGGCAGGGGTTCATTTGTAACATTTCTGTTTATAAGACCTGTCGTGGGATCCTCTTTTCATTCCTGGAATTGATGATCTGTTCACTCACTCTTTATCAATTCTGTTATCTTGTCCCTGAACCAACTTTTGGCTGTGTTTATTTTCTCTTCTGTTTGTTTTCCATTTCACTGATTTTTGGTCCTTATTTTTTCCTTCCTCTTACTTATTTTGGGTTAGTACTTTGCTTTTCTTCTCCTAACATGTTAAGATTCAACCTTAGGTCATTGATTTTAGACCTTCTTTTCTAAAGTAAGTGTTTAAAACTACACATTTCCCTCTAAGCACTTCTTTAGCTTCATTCCACGCATTCTGATATGCTGTACCCTCATTGTTATTCAGTTTGAGATGTTTTCTAGTTTCCCTTGTGATTTCTCTGTTGAACTATGTATTGTTTCATTTCTGGATATTTGGTTTTTTTCTCTAGGTATCTTAGAATACTGATTTCTAATTAAAATCTGTTATTAGAGAACATATTTTGTATGTTTTCAATCCTTTTAAATTTATTAAGACTCATTCTATGGTCTGTTGGTGAACATGTTGTACACAATTGGGAAGAATGTGTGCAGTTATTGGGTGTCATGTTCTATAATAAATGCCAGTTAGGTCAAAGTGTTCGATAGTATTGTTCAGGTAATCTGTATCTTCTTTTCTCTCTCTGTCTCTCTCTGTTTCTCTCTCTCTTTCTCTGTTAGCTTTTCCAGTTGCTGAAAGGGGGCTGTTAAAATCTCCTATCATTATAGAATTGTTCATAACCTTTATATCCCGCTTAATTCTGTCAAGTTTTGCTTTGCGTATTTTGAAGTTCTGTCAGGTATCTGCACATGTATGATTACTGTTATTTTCCTGATGCAGTGACCTTTATCATTATAAAGAGTTCCTTTTTTCTCTCTGGTGATAGCTTTGTCTTGATATCTATTTTATCACACATTTAAAGTAGCAACTTTATCTTCCTTTTGCATACTCTTTGCATCATATATATTTTTTCATTCATTAACTTTTAGTGTATCTGGTGTTTATATACGAAGGATGTCTTTGGTGTCCAGCATGTAGCTGGGGCTTTTCTATCCAGTCTGGAAATCTCTGCCTTCTAAATGGATTGTCTAATCCATTAACAATTAATGTTATTGTTGATATGGTTGGATTCAAGTTGAGTATTCTGTTATTTGCTTGCTTTTTATCCCCTGTTTTTGTTTCTCTGTTCCCCCTTTCCTGCCCTCTTTTGGATTATTTGAGTATTTTCTAGAATTTCATTTTCTTGTATCTATTGACCTTTTAATTATACCTCTTATTTTTTAGAGGTTTACTTAGGAATTACCATATACACTCTTTTCGTAGGCTGCTTGGAGTTAATATTATATCACTTAATGTAAAATGTAGAAAACTTGCAGCCATATAGGTCCAGTTACAGGGTCCAACAGAAGTAATGCCCTTTTTGAAGTTTCCCAGCTCAGAAAAAAGGGGTGTAGGGGAAGCCGGGATGGCTCAGTGGGTTAAGTGCTCACTTTGCAGCACCGGGGAACGAGGATCGAATCCCGGCCCTGGCCTGTGCGGACCCATGTGCTGAACTGGGGAGTTCCCCCAGTTCAGTTCTCTCTCTGTCTGTTTGCCTCTCTCTCTCTCTCTCTGTCTGTCTGTCAAAAACAATAAAATAAATAAATAAATAAATAAATAAAAATTAAAAAAGGGGTGTTAACTTCTCCTGGACCCTGTATTTACTTTCCCACAACTAGCAGTGTCTCTTATGTTATAGCTATCTTATGAATGTAAAACATGTAAATATAAACTCTATAAGACAGTTTGCTTTAATCCATTGTATATATTTTAAAGAAGTTTCAAAGAGGAAAAATGTGGTCTTTTATTTTTACCCACAGATTTACCATTTCTTTTTCTTTTTTAATATTTATTTATTTATTTTTATTGTTTTTTGACAGAGAGAGAGAGAGAGAGAGAGATACAGAGACAGAGAGAGAACTGAACTGGGGGAGCTCCCAGTTCAGCGTATGGTTCCGCACGGGCCGGGGCCGGGATTCGATCCCTGGTCCCCGGTGCTGCAAAGTGAGCACTTAACCCACTGAGCCATCCCAGCTTCCCCAGATTTACCATTTCTAACACTCTTTATTCCTTTCTCAAGATCTGATTTTTCCCTTCATTATCATTTCCCTTCAGCCTGAAGAACTTAACTTACCTTGGCACTTCTTATAATACTGGTTTACTTTGTTGTCATTCTGGAAGGGTCTTTGTGCCTGATCTAGTAGTATTTTTTTCCTTTCAGCACTTTTAGTGTTTTGTTTTACTTCCTTCTGGCCTCCATTGTCTTTGATAGGAAATCATCAGTCTTTCTGATAGTTGTTCCCCCATACCCACAGGTTGTTTTCTCTGGGTACTTTAAAGAGCCTCTTTTTATCTTTGCTTTTCAGTAGTGTGGCTATGAAGTATCTGGATGTGGTCTTCTTTGTATGTATGTTGTTTGGGGTTTGCTGAGGCTTAAATCTATATATTATATCTTTTACCAAATTTGATAAGTTTTCAGCCAGTATTTCTTTGAATATTTTCTTTTTCTACCTATTGTCTGTCTTTCCTCTCTTTGTGGGATTATGGTTACATGTGTGTTAGACTTTTTGCTAATGCCCTCAACAAGTCCATGAGGCTATTTTCTTTTCATTCATTCATTGTTGTTTTGTTTTTTTTTTTTCAGATTGGGTAATTTCTACTGACCTGTCTTCAACTTCACTTACTTTTTTCTCTATCATCTGTTGTTCAGCTAACCTAGAAGTTTTTATTCCAGGTATTATACATTTTAGTTTTAGAATTTCCATTTGTTTCTTTTGCATAGTTTCTATTACTCTGATAAGATCTATTAGCTTTTATCCAAGCATATTTTCCTTTATCTCATTGGGCACAGTTACAGCTGTTTTAAAGTTGTTGTCCTCTGAGAATTCTAACATATGGGGCATTTGGGGATTGGCTGCATTGATTGTCTTTTCCCTAGGGAATTGGCCATGTTTTTCTAGTTCTCTGTATGTTGAATCATTTAGAAATGTATCCTGTGCGTTGTGAGTGCTCTGCTGTAGAGACTGGATTGTGTTACATTCCTCCGAAGAGTGTGGGTGGTTTGTTTCAGCAGGCCATTAACTTGATGAGACTCACCCTGCAAAATCTCCCTCTCTTGCCTGTGATTTCATTCTTGTGGTGTTAGCTGTAGGCTCCTTTCAGTCTGCAGGGGTAAGTCTGAGACTTGGGCAGAGCTGATCATGGAATTTGGAGTTTCCCATTTTCTTCCTCTCCTTTCTGGATCCCTGTTCCTTCCCCATGCTGCAGTTGTCTGGGACCTCCATCCTTTACTTTTCAGGCCAGAAAGATGGCGTATTTTTATGGGCGTCCTAGCTTCCCTGTACCCTCAGACTGTGGCTGTCAAAATGGAAAAATCAACTTTGTATAGTTGAGTCTTGAACAACATGTGTTTCAACTGCATGGGTCTACTTATTCCATTTATAAGTTGTTAAGGGTCAACTGTCTTTCTGATCTACAATTGGGAATTGGTATATATGGAGAACCGGCTATAGTTATATGTGTATTTTTAGCTGCGCGGGATTGGGTTGGGGGAGGTGGTGGATTGGTATCCCTAATACTGGTGTTGTTCAAAGGTCAGCTATACTGTTTTTTTCTGCCAAGTTTCAATTTTTATACAAAGCCTTCTTGCTTTGGTTCACTTCCTGAGCCTTCAGGTGGCTTTTGCTTTTTGTTTATGGATTTTGTCTAGAGTTACAGGTGATATCTACAGGAGCAGTCAGTCTGTTGGGATTTTACTCTGCTGGGGTTTAGTTTCAATCATTTTATCCTCCCCAAGGCCAAGCACCAGATATAGTACACATAGATGTCAAAAAAATTTGTGGTTGAATGGATTGATGGTACAACAAACAAACTGCTTTTCACTCTTTCCTCTTCCCTTTCTCTCAGCTCGACCCTTTTGAATCCAGTGATCCTTTCTCATCTTCCAGTGTCTCCTCAAAAGGATCAGGTGAGACTGATGTCTATTTTCCTTCTGACTCTTCCTCAGGCAGTGGAAGGAGCCCACCAGTTAATGCTTTTATTTCCAAAACTGGTGTATCCTCAGTGTTTATGTCATTAGTAGCACCTGGACCCTCACCTCAAGCAGTTTGGCCAGAGTCCCTGTTGGCTGCTCATCTTCCAGAGCAAGTTCTGGTGTCTTTCTGGAAAGGAAGCTCAACAGTGGGAATTTTTTCTGTAATAACACCAATGTTATTAGGTACTTTTTTACTCATTCCTCCATATAAATCTTTTGTTCATACCTTGGATATTTTTCCTAAAAGAATCCAAAGTTTGACTGAAGCTACTGGCTTCTGCATGAAGGGAGGGGAGCGTTTGTGGACTCCTCCTTACTTTTGGGAACAGGCCCTGCCTGGTCCTGCTGCCTTGCCTGCCAGTTTGCTTGTTGGTTATAGAGTTTGGTATCATATTTGGGTGTGATTGAGGCAAATCACCCCACCAAAAAGAAAGCTCAATAAAAATCTCTACCTGCAGATGACCATTCCACATCAGTTGTGTGTTTTGGTGGGTCATGTCTAATACTCCTCTCCTCTTTCACCTCCCTTCCTGGCCCAGCGGGTCAGCAGCCATCACCCCATCAAAGAAATGACCCTAGAAAAGAAACATGACCTTTCTGGATCTCCTCCTTCTGGGGTTGTTGAGTACTGAGAGGTGACACTTTCCCTTGGCCCCAAGAGGCATCCCAGGATGCCCTGTAACTCTGCCTCTGTTGGTGCTGCTTGCAGGTCCCTTTGGAACCTTAGACCCCTTCGGAAGTGGGTCCTTCAGTAGTTCTGAGGGCTTTGCCGACTTCAGCCAGATGTCCAAGGTAAAGCCCCTCCCACAAAGCACCCATGCCTCTGCCAGAGTCCTTGTGCCTCTTGTTGTGGTCTTGTTGTGGCTATCAGGCATAGTTGTTAACGCCACATATGTATTTCCTCTGTACCTGTCATTCTAAAATGCACCCTCATACGAGGCTGTGAGTCAGTGGACAGGGTCTAGAAAGTATCCATGGCTGTGATCAGACCCATTTCCCTCCCTCCGAGTGAAACTGCCTGAGCTCCCAATCCCTCCCAAGGTATAATACCCCCTGTTCCTACTGGCATCTGATGACAAGATAAAGTCATTGCTGTGGCTGAACAAACTTGAGAAGGTGTTAGGTACAGAGCACTCAGGAGGATCACAGGCAGCAGGCTTGGTGTGCAGCCAGCTGAGGCTGCAACCTTGGGCCACAAGCTGGCAGATGGGAGATATCCGGAGAAAGTGGGCTCAATGTCTAGAGCTGCCCTTGGATAGGACCCCAGAAGGGTTCAGAAAGTGAGGGCTCAAGTGAAGAAATCTGCAGATGAAAAGTAAACTGTTCAAGACAGACCACATTGACTCCATTGTGAGTCTAGACATTATATCTGTATGGACATAGTTGCATTAACTAACTGGATATCGCCCCAGATGGTGTCAGAGTGCTGTCGAAAGGGGTTGGTGGTGGGAGTGGGGGTGGTGTGTGTATTTAGAACTGAATCTTTAATGTAGGAAGAAGTCAGTTAGTAGATCATATCCAAAATATACAGATTAAGAACAGTAGAAGCCCATGATTACTTAGGTAAATTTCAGGAAAAACTACTAAGAAATCAAAAACATTGGCCTTGGCAAATGGGAAAGGCAATGGGCTAAGGGTCTGCTGTTCTTAAAACCTTTGGTTTTAACTATAAACATATATGGTTTCTTCAATGAGAATTAAAGAAAGCAGCACTAGGTGTGCCCCATCTTGGTCTTGAGTCCCCTTTTTCCAGCACCCATGTGTGTTCTTGGCAGCTGCCCCCACACCCTCCCCAGCCCAGGGAGGTGAGGGGAGATCTCTTATAAATAAAGAGCCTCATGCAGCATAGCCTATGGTCACAAAGTAGTAGGATCCTACTTTCTTCATTCTGCCTACTGCTCAGGTACCATTGATCCCTGTGGGGGTGGCCACAAGTATGATATAGACTCCTTCCCCTATCTTATGTCTTAGTTGGGGAAGGTTCACAGCCAGATGGTACAGAGGGGGCTGGGGAGGGAAACTCAGGAGTATGTGGGAACCGAGCACCCGCAACAGCGAGCACCCCACTCATCCTTGCCAGTGCCCCTGCCTTGCCAGCTCCTTGGGGTACTCTGCCTGCTTGCTCTGTGTTCCCTCAGCCCCAAGAGCACACGATTGTCTCAGCACTGAACGCTTGTGGTTAGCATGTGTGATTGTGGCACGTGGCTTCTGAGAAACACTTGAGATTCTATTTAGGTTTTCAAAGAAGCGTGCAAGCATAACTATCAAGGTAGCAAATCCAGTTTCTGGGAGAGGCAGAGCATCTGTGTTCCCATTGGCTGCTGCAAGAAGGAACCCAGAGGTACTGGTGTTGTTTGTGGCCTTTTTCTTTCCAGTGCCTGGAGGGAATGAGCCTCCATCCCTCAGATGGACACAATGTGACCCTGATGGTTGGGACGCTGTCTGAAATTGGCCAGAAGGCATTTGGGTGTGAGATTGGCCCTCACATTTGCCAGTCCCTTAGTGGATGTGACACATGTCTGTACTCGAGTAGGGCGGGCTGTGTGTCCTCTGCTTCCATACCTGCTTAGCAGACAGGAAACCATCTCCTTAAACCAGAAAACTTCTGCCACTTGGTGGCAGCAATCCCCAAGGAAGTCTTTGTGCTGGATTCTCAAACTGTCACAGTGGGTCCTCTCCCTTTCATGAAGCTGGCCCCAAAGGCAGAGGGGGTGAGGGATAGCAGTGGCCAGCTAAGACAAGGATGAGGACATGAGCGAAGCTCCCATTTCAAGAAGTATCCAAGTAGAGACTGCATGGGCTCTGAGGGAAGGCAGGGTGTGCAGCTTGGGTGCCCTGAAGGTCCTAATGGCCGCCCTTCCCTTCTCCTGACAGACTCTGCAGAGACCTCAGAGCCAGGCAGTTCTGAGTCTGGGTTCTCCTGTCTCTCTCTGCCTGTTCTAACCTAAAGTTGCACTTTCCTTCTTATAATTCCAGTTCCCCTCCCCTTGTCCCCACCAGGCTGTGCACTACACATACACGTGCACTTTTGACTGTAGAGCCAGCACCCCTTCCTGTTGGCAGCACTGGGTGGGATGGAGCTGGACAGGACCATGGAAAATCTGTCTCCAGTACCCCATTGTTTTGTTTCCACAATCCCATCCGTTCTGATCTCGTGCCACTGGTCCCGCTAAATACCATACTCAAACCCTGTAGGTCTGTGTTTCCCTTTTGGTTCCCTTTCTGTTTTTCAAGAACAACATCATGTGTATAAATAAAATGCTGAGGGAAACGAAAGTAAAGTGGCAAGAAGGTGTTTTTTTTTTTTTGGCATCTTGGTTTTGTTTTTTTTAAACGTCTTTAGCTTTTCCCTCTCTTGTCCACCCTCTACTGGTTGAAGGAAAGTGACAGCCAGTGATGTGACTTCAGTCAGTTCCTTTGGGAGCTTCTTTGAGCTTGTGCTTCTGTCTGAGGTGCCCTCAGGCTCAAAGAGATTTTTCTAGATAATATCAAGTCTATGTTACCTTGCTTTCAAAACATATTCCCTCAAATAGATTACAGGAAGCATCTGAGAATAAACATTAGACCCCAGCTTAATTATTTCACTCCTCTCCCCTGAAAAAAGGCTGTCTGTGAAATGCGTGGCTGGTTATTAGCTCATTTTAGTCATTTTAAAAATCATTTTATAAAGCTATGCATTTCTCTATTTAGGGCTGTTTTTTGAACCCAAAATACACTTCTTTTAGAGTTGCTTTTTTCATAGTAGCTTTTCTGTGTGTGTGTTTTGTTTTTGTTTTTGTAGCACATTTCACCCTGAGCCAGCCCAAAGAGCCACTACTGGCTTTACTGAAACTCTTCTAAAAATAGTGACTTTCCCTAAAGCCACAGCCTGATGAGGACAAATCAGGTCCCAAAGGAGGCTTCTTGGGAAACTTGAAATTGTAAAAATTGGGTTTCGGAAATGATACATGCTCTTTGGTGTTAGAAGTGATACAATTTACTGGCGTGGGCATACCAGGCATTTATGGTTGGAACCCTTTCATGTTAGAGTGAGCCGCCTGGCTCATTGAGTTTAAATAGAAGAGGGGGTAGAGAATAGGCTAGACCCGGCCATCCAGGAGGGTCATTGCAGCATATAGGTTGGGTGGACTTGGGGGTGAGGGTGGGGGATGTCTGGAGTTCAGAAGGCTCCTGGTATCCCTTTGCACCCGATCTCTAGAGCTGTTGCATTGGAGTTCACGAGAGGGCCTCAGGGCCAGTCACACTGCCTCTGCTAGGAAGTGGTCTTGATTCCTGTCTGTCTGTCTCAGGTTGTAGTATCACATGAGCCCCAGGCCTAGGTCATGTTCTATGAATGGCTGAGGCAGAAGCACCTATGTTCTCTCCCTTTACATCTTTTTTGCCTCCAACTCGTTCTTCTTTACCAGACAACAGACCCTGAATCAAGCTTGTCCAACCTGTGGCCCGCACCCCGTATGCGGCCCAGGACTGCTTTGAATGTGGCCCAACACAAATTTGTGAACTTTCATAAAATATTAGGAGATTTTTTTTTTTTTTAGCTCATCAGCTATCATTAGTATGTGGCCCAAGACAATTCTGCCACTGTGGCCCAGGGAAGCCAAAAGATTTGACATCCCTGCCCTGAGTCAACTACTTTAAAGCTAAGCTGCAGGTTGACACTGCACCTTAGCTCATGCTGCCTCCCTTTGGGAAAGGCTCTGCAGGTAACAAGGAGCAGCACACATAAAGTGTTGGGAGCTGATGGGGTGTTTACGGATTCTTGCAGCCTTTAAAAGAGTTCCAAATCACCTCTATATCCTTGGCATGATAATAACCACACTGTTTTTGTGCCATTGTTGCCTGGGAGCCACTTGGAGTGATTTACACATGACTTTCTTGTGTTCTGGCCACAACCCTATGAGCTAGGGCCTGTCGTTATTGTCACTTCACAGATGAGGGGACTGAAGCTGTTAGTAGGTGGAGTGCTGTGCCTCTGGATCCCACCCCTGAACACCATGCTGTGCAGCCTTAACTTGGCAGGTGTTCTGGACACTTGAACAGCAGATTTGGCAAAGATACTTACCAACTTTTGTACCTAAAAAGATAAATGACCATAGAACTTGGGAGAGGGGAGCAGCAGTGTGGAGGAAAGTGACTCCTTGCCCGCCGCAGCCCTGGCAGCCCCATTCACTCAGAGCTAGGGTGGTCATGGCAGAGACATGAGTTTGGGGGAGTTGCAGATGCCTGTCTTCCTTGGGGCTTTCCTCAGGATTTTCTGCCTATGGACCTCTTGGTCCTGCTCTGCCTCTTGCCTATATCCACATGTGTTTCCTTCACAGGCCTGAGGACAGGGATGCTCTGCCCAGAATGTGGCCCGAGACCTACCATGAGGGGCAGGCTGCCAGCAGCCAAGGGCAGGGGCCCTGGCCCAGGAGGCAGATGACGTGGGTTCTGACCCTAACTCCACCACTGAGATGCTGTGTGACTGGCCAGCTCTGTCTCCTCTGCCTCAGTTTCCCTGTGTATAAAACAAAGTGGTGACAGTAGGACTTCTTCCCAAGGCCATTTTGGGAGATGTGGTGAGATGAGCAGAGTCTGTATCTCCTACACAAGTGGACCCAGGGTATTCAGTGGGGTCTGCTGAGTGTGCAGAAGCCTCTCTGGGCCCCTCCTCCCTATAGGCTGGCCGCTTCTCCCTCACCGATGACTAGTGTCTGTGACTAGATACCAGAGGCAGAGGAGGTTGCATCCCCATCCCTGTGACTGGATCCTAAAGCACAGCACAATCCTAGCGATGGGAGGCAGGCCCTTCTCCCCATTTCTCCAGCTTTTGGTTGGGTCCAGCTTATCTGAGGAAGTCCCACATGTGTACTTTATGTTCCTGCTTTGTTCCTGGGCCTGCCCCACTGTGGGGAGAATTAGATGTGCCTCTCTTTGCTCTGTTCTTCATCTCCTGCTGTGTGTAGCCCATTCCACTCTGCCCCGTATCTCTTTTGCCTTTGCTCTCTGAGGAACTAGAGTTAGTGTTTTTACCAGTTTCTACCAATTCTTCTTGTTTCTACTACAGTAGTCTTCCCTTACTGTGGGGGATACTTTCTAAGACCCCCAGCGGATGCCTGAAATGATGGGTAGTATTGAACCCTAAATATACTATGTTTATTCCTGTACATGCATACCTTTTCACTTAAAGGAAGCATTTTACCTCTTCTCTTTGGCATATCTGAATTGCCAGCATCACTACTCATGTTTTGGGGCCACTGTTAAGTAAAATAAGGGTTACATGAGTGTTATGGTCCCATGACAGTTAATCTGATCACTGAGATGGCTACTAAGTGACTAACAGGTGGGGAACACCTACAGGGCGGAGATGCTGTACAAAGGGGTGATGCTCGCTACTCAGAACGGTGTGCAATTTAAAACTCATGAATTAATTATTTCAGGAATTTTCCATTTAATATTTTCAGACTTGTTGACCAGGGGTAACTGTAAGAGTAGATAAGGGGTACTACCATCGCGATATATCACCTCACTCTACTTTTTTTCTAGTTATTTTCTATTTTAATAAAAGTGGTCCCCTACACCCATAAAAAGTGATCTCCCTTTGGGATGCTTGAGACCCCTTCATCATGTGAGATGAGCTAGCCTGTCTGTGGCTCATCTGTCCATCAGTGGAGGCGTGTTGTGCCCAGTGCCTTGCTGGTACTTGAGGTGGTGGGGCTTGCGCTTGCCCTCTCAGCTGCCCAGTTAGGTGGGATGGGCCTGGAAACTTGTCAGTGTGTTATGGTGGTGCAAGTTCTATTGGGATGTCCATAGGCACAGCTGGCAGGAAGGTGTGTCCAGCTCCGGGGGCAGCAGTGATGTCCAGTTAAAGGAAGTTCTGGTGGATGGTGCAGGCTGAGCTCCCCAGCCGGAGACTCCTTATGCACAGGGGCCTGGAGATTGGGGGCCCAAAAGGTTCCAGGGACCAGGGAGTCTCAGGAAGGGATGGGGGGAGACAGCAGGGATGAGGCTGATGAATTAGGCAGTGGGGGTGTGATGAAGGCACTTGGTGTCTTGAAGAGTTCATGGAAGTTACATATGGGCACTGGGGCCATGCAGTGCTGCCTGCCTTCCCACCTACCTACCTAGCTACCTACCTGTCATCTCTACCTATCTACTACCTTTCTACCTACCTATCTATCATCTCTGCCTACCCATTTACCTTCCTATTTACCTGTCATCTCTACCAACCATCTACCTACTTACCCAGGACCTACCTGTCATCTTGACTTACATTTATCTGTCTCCTGCCTACCTGTCATCTCTGCCTACCATCTGTCCACTCACCTACCCACCCACCCATCTTCCATGCATATGACTGTTGCTGGGGTGATGTGGTCCGATTTGGATTTGAGACAGTGGGATGATTTGGTGATGGGAACAGAGGTGACAATGGCTAGGGGAGGGTCCTGGCCAGAGGTGATAAGAAACCACAGAAGCAGCCATTGGCCCTGCTGTCAGTGGTGGTAGTGGGCCCTGTATTCAAAGGTGGGCTCTGACCTGAGTCACTAAGTTGGGCAATAGCTCTTGGGGCACAAAGAGGGTCTGGTGCTGTTTTGACCTGCACCTGGAGCTGCTTGTCACTATGAAAGGAATGAGGGTAGAACGTATCTCTGAAGCATGAGCAGAAGGCCCTGGAGTCATGAAAGGTGTTCCTGTGCAGGTGAAACAATGTGTGTGGCAGGAAGCACCCTCCTGTGACATGAGCCCACCAGGCACAGGGCTGCTCTCACCTTCTGTGTGCTTGCCATCTTGTCCTTCACAAGCCAGGTGACGCTATCGTGGGTGAAGGAAAAGGGGGTTTGTGAGGGACCCTGCTTGGAGCAGGGGCTGAGCTATGCAGCCCAGAGGGTGGGGACCTCGCCAGGCTCTCGGTATGCGAATGTCAGCTTGGGGAACGTCTGTTGCTCCATGTTAATGGTTCTTTCTGCCTCTCTTTCGTGTCCTCTTTTACAGCCCCCACCTTCTGGCCCTTTCACCTCCTCCTTTGGAGGGGCAGGATTCTCCGATGACCCCTTTAAAAGTAAACAGGACACTCCTGCTCTGCCTCCGAAGAAACCTGCTCCTCCACGGCCTAAACCGCCCAGTGGTCAGTACACTTTTTTCTCTTGCCACTGCCTACCTGCCCACTGTCGCAGGACGGCAGGGGACTGAGGGCCCCTCTGTTTACCAGCCCAGATAGAGCTTTGCTATGAGGTCTGTACACGGAGCAAGAGGGTCGCTCTTCTGCTTCATCGCCTCGGTCCATTCATAGTGTGTGTCTGGAGCATGCCTCCTGCCCTGTCCTGTGGGCCGGGCTCTGTGTGGGACCTGGGATGGTCTCTGGAAGACCCGGGACCTCCCAGGACCCTCCTTGGTGCCAGGAGAGGTGCCACATGGCCCCTGGCTGATGGTCAAGGCTCTACGGCCCCCCTGGCCTCCCTACCCCACTGAGCTTTTCCGAAGTTGGCTCAAGGTGGTCCAGGGGTGAGGGCAGCAGCTGAAGTGGCCCCCTCAATCCAGTGCCTCCAGACTGGTTAAGAACTCGGAATCGGGGGTTGAGGTGGGAGTCTTCCTTGGCCGTGTTTGACGTGAGGGGAGGCACGATGGCTCAGGCTCTTTTATGCTCTGCTCCTGCCCATCTCAGCAGATGGCCCTGAGCAAGGGATTTTCTGCAGTCCCCACCTCACCTGGCTTTCGCTGGTGCCGCACTTTCGCTCATCTGTGGCCCTGGGTTCCCCTGAGGATTCTGAGTGCTTTTAAGTCATGTGTGGAATCTCTCTTATGTGATAGTATTGGGACAATAAGCCAGATTGCCAGACTCAAAAGCAGCAGAAGGATTCACCATAATTTCCTGGTCCCTGTACCCATGCCCCCTCCTGTATTCTCAGTACCCTGGCTGGCACATCTCTTTCATTCACTGGTCTCCAGGCAAAGTCTCACACATACTGTCCCTAGACTGTGGGTGCTCCCTCAGTCATACCTTCTGTTCCTTCTCCTTTCTTCCTGAGTCTGCTCCTGCCTTTCAATCCACCCTGGGGGCTCCACTTTGTGTCATTATTGCAAGTCCCCAAGGTTTTTACAAGCGGTCATTGGTTCAATGCTGGCCAGTTTTCCTACATGAGGTCCACCTGTCAGTAGAAACAAACAGAGGGCAAGTTAATTTAAAATGCTGCCTCTTCCCTCCTGTCATCCAGTCCAGGGCTATCTCTCAGGAGGACGGGCTCCCTGCCTATAGAGCCCAGCGTGGCCTTCTTTTGGATGAGTCGAGAGAAAGTCCAACAATGGGCCAGGTGGATTTATAACAGATTTTCTGTAAACTGAGTAGAAACAGATGTGTAAAGAGATCACTTCTCTCAGCCACACATCAAAGCCATTTACCATGCAATCGGGGAGAAAAGCAAAAACAACAGAGGAATTCCCTTCCATTTGTGAAAGGCAGGGTGTACCTTAGACACATGCAGTGGTTCTTAGAGGACCCCTGATGGTCTCCTGATGGAATGGTACTGGGCCTCCTCACTTTGCCTGAAAGATGGGAGCCAGAGCACATGCATGTGCGCGCACACACACATGCATGCAGTTCACACACATGTGCCTAAATGCAGGCACACACATGTCCCTACCTGCATGGACCCTCACACACACACACACATCCTCACAGTGCTTGATGCACCTCATGCACCCTGCACAGATACACACACTCCCATGTGGATGTAACGTGCACACACCCGCAGAGCAGTGCAGCACTTGTTGGGCCTCTTGGAGGAGCTGCTCCCTCATCAGCCGGCAGGTGCAGAGCTTCATTCTTTAGTTTCCTTGGAGACTCTCACCTTGGCCTCCTCCCCTTACCTGAACCAAAGCAGTGCCGGCTCTGCTTTGAACTTGCCTTCAATGTACCTTCCCTCAGGTCTCTGCGAGCCTACCTACCCCACTTTGGCTTCTTTGTTTAGTGTGCCATGCACTTAGAGACTAGGGGCCTCGTGACCTCCTTGGAGCTGGTTTCACAGCTCTTGCTTTTTAGAGAGCCATCCATGCTTTGGGAGGTTTGGGCCTATACCCTGGGGTCTCAGGCTGCCCTTGCTCGTGGCTTTGGGCTGCCTCACGGTGCTCTGTCATGGCCTGCAAGGTACCCCAGGTAGCTTATTCATGTCCATAGACCTTTAGGAAGCACTCACATGACTGTTATCTTCTCAGGCCCTAGCAAGACCTGCAAGAGAGTCAGGACAGGCTCTGTGATACTCGTTTTTTACTGGAAGAAGAAAGGGAAGTGAGAAGTCACATGGACCACCTAGAGTCATGCATTGAGGTGGCAGGAGGGCCAGTGCTGGACTGGTTGACCTGCCCCTGCATGGGTCTCCCACCCCTATAGATAGCTGTAATGAGAATCGTGCCATGAGGTTCAGGGTGCTGTGGAAAACTGTCAGTGCATGCAGTGTTTAATCTGCGAGTGGCCATGATATATCTGTATAGAGGCCTAAATGTCTCTTGTCTGATTCTCTTACCTAGAAGCAATGGCTGAACAGAAAAGCTCTGCACTGTACACGCTGCTGGGTGGTAGGTACACACTGTATGGTGGTTGTTATTTGAGCTCTTCCAGTGGCGTTTTGCTGTGATTTATACTAACCTCTAACACTAGCCATGGAAACTGCAAGCTGTGTGATGCATTCACACATGATGTCAACCAGCATTTGACATTTTTATGAGTTGCATTTGGGGGCAGTTTGGGGGTACAGAGGGAGGTTTCTGCCTCATGCTCCTTCTCTGTTCAAGGGATTGAGGCCCAGCTGTGCACATTGCTCTTCTCTCTTCCCATCCACACCACACAGTGCAAGGCCACGTAAGCCGGGAGCATCCCAGAAGTTACCTGGTTATTAGCAGGACAGGTTGGCAGATGAATGAAGGGGGGAGTCTGCTCAAAGCATTCATTATGAAAACGCCAGGCATGCCTCTTGTTCTCTTGGCTGCTTAAGATGGGAGGCAGCCAAAAGCATGTTGGTTTTTTTTTGTTGTTGTTAAAACGTAAAGTCCAGCAATTTGAATTTGAACATGAGGGAATGGAATGTGCTTTTCTGCTTTTCTCACTGACCCTTCCTTTTCCTACTTGGAGAGGCCATGTGGCTGCCTTCACCTTGATCGCACTCAAGGGCCTTCCTGACACATGGTGGGGGGTGGCTCCAGCATGCCTGAGTGGGGAGGAGGTGAGGTGGATACCCTGCTCCTGGGGACCCTGTGGCCCTAGTGGTTGAGCTGTGATCCTGTGGACACGGAATGGACTGTCCAGACTGCCCAGTGCTAGTGGTAGTTTTTATAGACCAAACATGCAGCTTTGTACCTGCACTCATAGAAACTAAGGTAATGGAATGGGCTTTTTTGACATCTTGCCATCCTGCACATGACATGGGGCTAAGGTTACCACTTTCCCACTTGGGGCTTGTCCACCCCTGGGGGTACCCAGAGGTTTCTGGAACCTGCCAGGTCTCTATATCTGGAGTTGGCTCCACCTATGAGCCCAGGGCAGGCGATCTGATGCTGTCCCCTTCAGTTGCTGGGCTGCCTATGCCACTAGATCAGGACCCAGGGCACATACTAAATCAGGCTGGTTTCCAGATGTTGGAGCAAGGGCCCAGGCTCATGATCTGGTCCTGCCACCTCTCTCCCTGAGAGGCTCAAGCAAGTGCCTTAACCTCACTGAGCCTCAGTTTCCCTGCCTGAGCACAAGACCAATTCATGCCTAGCAGGTGCCCAGGTGGGTAGAGTACCTGCACAGTATCATCCAGGATGTGATGTGTATGATGTGCAGGACCCAGGGTTCCCTTTCCTCAGAATACTTTCCCAGGGAAAGATGGGGGCTGGACCATGTGCATGCAAGATTTATCAGGGATCCTTTCTCCCCAGCAGGCTGCAGGTTAGCAGAAATCTATGCAGTTGAGCCAAGTCAGAGTGTGGGTAGCTGAACTACAAAGGGCTCCAGGGGCCTCTCTGGCAAAGCTTAGTGAAGTTTAGCGCCATTGTGTTCATATGGAATCAAATGTACGTTTGGGTCAGAGTCACACGTGTTGCCTTGCATGCAGTAGAGGCTATAGTTTCCATGTTCCAGGGAAATTATTATTGGGTTGTTTTTTTTTAGCGTGATTGGGGTTTAATTGACATGAGAAAGACAACATGTATTTAAGTGTCAGCCTGTGCAGTCACTGTAGGGGACCTGTGAGCCTTGCAGAGATTCTTTGGGAGAGAGTTCTGGTGTCATACTCATGTGACTGGAGCTGCCCACAGCTGGCCATCTGCTCTCAACCCTAAATACTCAGTTCTCTCTTGACCCCAGCCAGGAAGCATGCCTTCGGGGACCACTGAACCACTCATGGGACTTTGGGCACTCACTGAAGTCTCTGTGCCTGGTGGTCTTTTCTAGAAAGGTCTATCAAGGTATTCAGTAACCAGCAGGTGTCTGTTTGGGGTCGAGAGAATTGGTTTCTTCCAGGCAGATGCAAATCAGGAGCTGCCGAAACCTGTCAGTTAGAGTCTGCGTGTGCACTACCCCCCCCCCCCCAGGTAAACAGTGTGTATTTTCTGCAACGAGCAGAGATGGAGATCAGTCAGAACTCACCGCTAAAGAGTTTCTAGGTAAAAGTTGTTGATTTGCAAAGGGAGAAACAGATTTTTTTTCAAGTGCAGGAAATGGCTGTGTGGGTGTCAGTGATTGGGCCTCGCGCCCCGTGGTGACAGATAGTGGGACCCTGCGCCCGGCCCCACCCTTGCCACTTCCTGCAAGTGCAGTGCTGCGTTGTGGTTCCTGCAGCTCCTGGGTGACACCAGCTAGCGCTCCTTCACCACTAACCAGCCAGTCACCTTTAACCTCTCCCCAATTTAATTGTCCTTTTATTACTGCTAATGACCTTTTCACCCTCACAATAAAGCCAGGCACACATTTATGAGGTCTTTTTGCCCCCCTTCCCCTAATTCTTTCAATGAACACAGGCAAGGGAGATACTATTTAACCTGCATCCTGTAATATTCAAACAATTCTCAAGAAAAAAAATTATTTTTTCCTCTAGAACACATTTCCCCTCCTACCACCTGTGTGTGCAGTCCACACACAGGTTCTTTCTTTTGGGCAGTTTTCTGATTGCTGCCCACCCAAGGGTCAGCCCACTCACTCATCTGTCACCTTGACTGCTGGGAGAGCTGCCACAAGGGACATGGTCATAGAGGAAGCTCTGGGTCCCTGACACGCCAGCCTTGGTGTGCACTTGGCTCACCCCGTGTTCTGAGAATCCAGGCCTGGGCAAAACCAGGGTGGTGGTTCTTTACCCATGTGGGTCCAGACCTCCTGTTTATTGCTCTAGATCCACTTTTAAAATGGCTTCTCCAGTTGAGCCATGCGGTTAGCACCTCAGCCTTGAACTTAACTACTTTAATTCCGTTCCCACGATGATTTCAAAGAGATAATTTGGTGGGTACATGTGAAATTCTAGAATGGGACAAGCCATTTGCTGCCAGCTTGAGAAGCCTGGAAAATTCCAGCACTGCTGACCAGCCATTGGAGCCCACCTTTCCTGCCTACTGGGAGGGTCTGTGCCAGGCTGGGTGTGCCCCCTGACAACCAGTGCTCCAGACCCGGCAGAAACATGACTTTCCCCTCAGCCTCCTACACGTAAAATGCCTGGAGATGGGTTGTTCTTTGGGTGAATTTCTGTTCTGCAAAGTCGGCTGAGTTTGAAAATAGAAGCATTTGCCTATCTTAGCACACACCCACCCTCTTGCACCCAGAAGGGCAGAATGAGTAGGAGTTGAGTGACTTGGTTGTCACCTGTTGTTCAGTGGGGGTGCAAATGCCCAGGCTTGGGGTCCTAGAGCGTAGAAGTCAGGGATTGGGGGGCTGTGGAATGGGGTGCAGGCCCTGAGAGCCCGGTCTTCTATCCTGCATCTAAGTATGGGTGTGGACAGGAGCCGCTGCCCTGCCCCTGGCTTCCTCCCCAAACACGTCAGGGTGGGACCTCGTGTACCTGCCACTAGGCCTCCCCCAACCTCTTGGTTTCATCTACAGCAAGGTGAGGATGCCCAGGAAGGTGCTTCCTGTGTGGCCCTCTGCTTTTCTTATGAGGTGAACATGGTCCCTCATCGCTTGTTGTTTTTTTTTTTCACATTCAAAGCACTTAGTCAACCCCTCCCTCTCTCCACCACTGTCAATTGAAAAACAGCATGTGTGTTTGATGGGAGGTTAGCATGGGGGGGTCCTTTGTTGCTGCAGGCTCTCCTGACTCCTTCTGAGCTGCCCCCGCAGCAGAAGGGAGCTCCTGGTGGGCTCTGCACGTGCACTCCAGTGCATGCATGCCTTCTAACTGCTTCCAGACCTGCCGTGTGGCACCTTGGTGATATTTTTAAATGTGGGCACAGCGCCTCTCTACCAGAGCAGAGGTGGCATTCTGGCAGCGTCAGTCTCCTGTGTAGGGAGGAACAAAGGCTGGGCCCAGGTGATGCAGACCTAGGATCCCTCCACCTGACTGCTGTGTAGCTAGTGCCTCCCCATGCCCCCAAGGCCCTGAGCCCCTTGGATGGGGCAGCCAGGTCAGCACACGGCACGTGGGCTGCTCCAGCAGAGCACATCGAAGGTGCAAATCAGAGAACAAATGTGATTTTTCAAAAAGCGGAACTGTGAGGTCTGCAGTCTGTATTCTTCTTGTCATGAACATTGCCTTGGGATTTGTAAATTCATCTGTGAATCAAGTAGCCCCTTCTCTGTTTTTGCTACCGGACTAAAGTAGTCTCCACCAGGTTTCTTATAAATGTCATAGGAACCTTTTATGGAAATCTTGAACTTGTATTTTTCACTTTAAAGGGTCTTTGTCTTTGGAGGACCCAAAACTGTGGCTACTTCTCCCCATTTCCCATTTTCTTTCTGATGGCAGGTGACCCCACATCCACTAGGCTAATCATGCAGTGTGATTTCCATGACCTCCCACCACCCAGACATCTCCCAGAGGATGGAAAACACCAGTTGTGGGGTAGCCCAGTGGATAATAGTAAATATTTGTTCAGCTTTTCTCAACAATTCAGCACCAAACCTCATCCTGTTCCCTTTAATGTATTAAGCAGATTTTCTTAAAATTCGGTAAATATTTTTAGTGGAAAATCTCACTGCTCTGATGGTGGGACCTCAGATTTTATCTGCGGGGCTGTGCTACTTGGCACGGCTTTGATCTGCGGCTCGCCTTCTTGCGTGTGTAGCCGTGAGCGCAGGGCTGTGTTTGCAGGACTCCTTGCCTGCAGGCTGGTGAGATGGTTCTGTGTGGTGACTTGGTCCCGTGTGTCCTTGCCGTCCACCACCCACCAGTGTGGGAGTCAGAGGAAACATGGGTATGTGTTGGTGAAAGCACTCTTTCAGTAAAAAGTGACCGGGTGATTATAAATTTGAAGGCTTGTGCCTCAGCAACCTGCGTGGTCTCTTTCTTCCCACAGCCTCCAAATCAGCATTTTTGCTGGGGGTATGGGAGGTGGAAAAGGAGGAGCCAAGGGAATAAGGAGTGCCCCTTCCCCCGCCACAGCTCTTCTGCATGGTGAGACTCTAAGGAGCCCCGTGGTTGTGTGGGCATCCCATATTGTGTAGGATGGGTGACAGTTGAGTGGGAGTCCTGGGTTCTGTAGGATGAGTGACAGTTGTGTGTAGGTGCCGTTTTGTGTAGGGTGAGTGACAGTTGCGTGAACATCTCATACTGGGATAAATGGCAGTTGTGAGAACGTCCTGTGTTGTATAGGGTAATAGCTGAGGTGGGGCAGCTGTCCTGACCACAGACCTTTGTTTTTTATTTTTTTGTTTTGTTCTGTTGTTTTTGTATTTATCTCTCATCTATAGAACTACATTTTCCAGCCCTGAATTTTTATGAACAGAACCCAGCAAGTATCTGGTTGGGAAGAATACACACATTTGCATTCATGTGTATTTTTGATATTTTTATTAATCAGATATATTGAGACCCTAAATCACCCAAAACCTTGTACTCTCCTCCTAAGTAAAAAAGTTCGAACAAGAGAATTTACCTTCTTTCAGAGTTCTCATTGTTCACATTTTTTTCAAATTTGGAGTGGGTGTGTATTTGTGTTCGTTGTTTTTCCATGAGCCAGCTCTCAGGGACCCTTCCCGGCCAGGCTTTCCTGAAAAGCGTGTTGGGAAAAGCAGAATTGAGAGCTTTGCTGCCAGCTGCTTGCTCTGGAGTCACTACCCGGATCCCGGCCACTTCGGCAATCCCAGCCCAGGTGGCTTTTGGGCCTCAAGAAGTTAAGAAATAGGAAAATTAAAGACATTTCACCAAGGGTGGAGCCGGCCACCAAGGTTTTTTTTTAACAGCACACACTGTGGTAAACCATCGGGTTCATATTGTTTTTGCTAAAGGCAGTCCTGGGTGCGGTTTCGGTGCACCGCTTGGGTAACTGTTGAAACTGCTGCGGTTTGAAATAAGCCCTATTTTGCCTCCTCTTCAGTCTTACGTCCCTCTCCTCCTGTTCATGAAAACTCCTCTTGAGTTCTGGAGAATCATGGTGGGTACCAGGTCAGCAGCCTATAGCCCCCAGGGGTGGTCTCTATTTTGACTTCGGTTACTGCCTTCCGCTATGCTAAGGGGTTGGTGGTTCCCTGAGCAGAAATCTAGGAATGTGACACCAAACCATGTGTGCCAGGCATCATCCTGGTTAGCTTTTGTACTAATTTTTTAAGAACTTCTGTCTCCTTCTCTGAAACATGCCTCAGTCATGATCTTTCCTTTCTCGTGGTACCACGAAAAGGCATCAAACTGTGCAGTGAGTTTGTTCAAGGACACGGAGGCAAAAAAGTTACTCTGTCACATTGGAGATAAGCTATACCTCAGAAAATCAGAAAAACGATTAAGTAGTTAGCAGAAGTAGTTACGTAAAAGTGGGAACTAGACCCAGAATGTTTTAAAGTGCAGCTGCTAAAAATAGGTGGGGATGCAGAAAGGGAAGTTTGAACCTCCTGTGCCTGTCCTCCTCAGAAAGCCTCTGGCACAAGCAGAGTGTCAGCTGAACCAGGAACACCCCCGATTTTGCAAGTGTCATGTCCAATAATTCAGCTTCGTGTCGAAGCACAAAAACAGACAACTGAGAAAAAACCGTTGTGTTTTTTCTTTCCCCCTCTGAAAACAAGAGCAGTTGATGTGCCCTGGTTTCACATTAACACAGTTATGATTTCTAAATAACAATGGTTTCAGCAATAGAGCAAAACAAGGCACGGACAGTTCTTGATGTGAATAATGCTTTTCATCTTCCCATCATCTCTTTGCTTGTCAGAAACCTCAGCTTCAAATCCCAGCAGGCTGGATTCTTAATAACCCCTGTGCCCCAAGAAAAAAAGCAATAAAAAAACCCTAAAAAACAAAAAAAAACTAGGGGAGGGAGGTCTTCTTAATTAAAAAAAAAAAAGCACAGAAGTGGATGATGTATTTGAACATTCAGACACATGGCTGGGGTCAGCTAACCTCTTTATCCTGCTCAGACATCTGCCCTTTGTGACCAGACCCTGCAAGAGGAATACTCCTCAAGTCATGTAGCTGCCCCCCTAGACTTGCCCCCAGAGCCGGGGCTGCCCTGCCCTGGGGCTCTCAGGACAGGCCTGACAGCTCTTACTTTTTCCCATGTTAGAATTCTGCCATTTGGTCCATCGTCATTTTAGTTTTTGGTTAAAAAAAAAAAAAATAGCCCAAGAGTGCACCAGTAAATATTGCTCTTTCTTGCAAAGGAGGGAAGTCAGACGTTCTTTATTTCCTCCTAGCTTCCCTGAGCTGTTCCTCCAAAGGGCTTTGAATCCTGTGGAGGTTCTGGTTCACAGGGACCCTCGTAGGGTTGGCTGGCACCAGGGGTGGGGTGGGATTTCCTGGTACCTGCAGTGTGCTGAGCTCTGCCGCCCACATGGAGCTGACCCTCAGGGACCCTTGGGTGTGCTGGAGGCTAGACCAGGACAGAAGTCAGTGCCAAGGCAGTGGGAGCCTGCAGTGGAGGAGTGAGCCCTGGGGAAACAGAGGTGTGAGATAGACTAGCTGGGCTGGACAGTGCAGGGCAGCCAGGACGCTGGAAATGGCTATGGAAAGGAGGCCAGCAGTGGCCAGGCCACGAGGTCAGCACCTCTTTCCTGTGTGACCCACACCTACGTCCCCATTCCTCTGGACGCTGTCCCCAGGTCACTCCTGTCCCCATGGCTTTGGGGTTCCTTGCTCACACTGGCACAGTGTGCAGATGAGGGCTGGTCTCCCTGGGCCCAAAAGTGGCAGCAGGTGTTCCATGATACACACACACACACAACCTCCTAGTGTCCATGAGAACACGTGTGTCTGTTCATGATCACACCTCACATAGGGCCCCTGCATGGAGGTGGCGCTCTCCTCAGCTCTTCCAGGACTTTAGGGCCTCTGAGCCAGCTACCCCATGAGAGACTTGCATGTCGTCTTCTGGGGACGCCACCTGCCACCTTGTGTCCATGCTCTGCAGTGGGGAAGTGGTGTAGAGGGTTGAAGGAGACTGGGTAGAAGCCAGAGCAGGGAACTCTTTAAGACACTGTGGGTTGTGGGGAGCTATGGAACGTCCCAAGCGGGGTGTGGTGCCTAAGTATACCTAAGCACCTTTGGCAGAGCAGAGGTCCTCAGTTTCCCTGTGGGGTCCGTGGGGTGCCCAGCTGGCCTGCCCTTCAGGAGGTAGTGCTGCACTGGCCTGGCTCCCATTCCTGGGGCCTGGAGCATCCCTTAGCCTCTGACCCACTGCATGAGGCATGCTTCCCACCTGCCAGGCACCAGAGCTATGTGCCCTCTCCACACTACGGGGTGCATCTTTTGTAAAAGGCCAGATACTATTTTCAGCCTTGCAGACCTTACATTCTCCATCCCAAGTGCCCAGCTTTGTTGTCATGGATGAGTGCAGCTGCAGAGGACCCGTAAATGAATTGGCACCACTTACTGGCACTGGCAGACCATTAAGACATGACAGAATGGCAGGCAGCCCATTGTGGGCTGACCCTCACTCTCAGGTTAGGCAGCCATGCAGGGCAGGCCCTCATTACCCCTGTGTGAGTCTGCGGGGGCTGCCATGACTAAGTGCCATAGACCAGGCAGCTCACACAGCAAACATTTATTGTCTCCCCGTCTGGAGGCTTCAAGTCTGAGGTCAATGTGTCAATCAGCGAGGTTGGTTTCTCCTGAGGCCTCTGTCCTTGGCTGGAACATGGCCGCCTTCTCCCTGTGTTCTCACATGATCTGCCCTCAGTGTGTCAGGCGTGTCCTAATCTCTTCTTATAAGGATACCAGTCAGACTAGACTAGGGCCCATCTGAATGACCACATTTTAACTTAATTACCTCTTTAAAAACCCTCTCTCTGAATACAGTCAGATTCTGAGGTCCTAGAGTTGAGGACCTCAACATAATGAGGTTTGAGGGAGCATATTTCATCCCACAACAACCCCATTTCATGGATTGGGAAAATAGGCTGAGCAAGCAAGGCCCAGCAGGGTGGTTGCTGTGCTTCTTACCATCTTCCAGGGGTATATCTAGGCCTGCCCAACTCCCTGCCCTAGGTCTGGGCCACAAGTCCTGAACACAAGCACCGGGGGATGAGGGGGTCACAAGGGTCCTCCCCAAGAAGGTGAAGGCATTTGAGCAGGGAGTGTATTCTGGGCAGAGGGACCTGCAGGAAAGAAGCCCTGGTTTTGGGAGCTCAGGGAAGGAGGTGCCGCTTGGGCCGAGGAGAACTGTAGTGGTGGGTGAGATTGGGAAGAGTCTGGTATAGGCTGTAGGGGCCTTCGGGATTCGTCATGGGGGGTGGGGGGGGGCAGGGGGAGCATGGGCCCTCTGTTGAATGAATCTTCATTCATTGTGGTCCCTCTATTGGGAGTAACCTGGCCCACAAATCCGGCAGATTCGGCATCTCAAGTGGGGCCTCCCATTGCTAAGCAGGCCTGGAGAGGCATCTGATTCCTCATGGAACTTTCTGGCAGGATGGCGGGTCTTGTTCGCAGAAGCCACCTGTCCTGAGGCCACAGCCCCCAACCATGGTCTCACAGCCTCATTTCCCTTCAATTCTAGTCTATGTGCCGCCAAAGCAAGCACGTTTCCTCCAATTTTAAACACCTCTGTCTCTCGGCTCCTTGGAGATTAGCATTCCTGGGACCCAGGCATCCTAGAGCCACCCTCTTGGCAAGAGCCCAGAAAAGCCCAAACCCTGCCCTAGGAGCCACCAGTCCCAACGGGTCAGAAGCAGGAGCTGAGAGAACTTACACTCCAGGACAGCAGAGGGGCGTCTGTCTGGGAAGCTGCCTCCAGACCCCCACAGCTAACACAGCTAACTACACTGCGGTGTAAAACGGGCACCCCCTTTTAATTGCAGATACCTCCCACCATTTTTGTTGTTGTTGGAAGCTTGCCCTGTATTTTTCTGCTCAGCCATGAATATTTTTGTTTTTACTCAGTGTGAGTAAATGTTGCTACACTGAAACAAATCACTTTGAAACATGCCTTCATATAAACTTTTTAAAGACAACTATCAATTTTAGCTTCGGAGGGCAGGGAGGGAGGGGCTCATCTGAAGTGGGTTTCTGGTATCACCCACAAACTGTTAAGCCTGGATAAAGCAAGAGACTCAGCCATTCCCCCACCCCTGGGTCCGTCCCATGAGCAGCATTCCAGGTCTTTTCAAAGAGGAGAGAGGATTTCCCCGTGGGCGCTAACTCCCCACTCTCCTCAGTCGGGACTCTGTTCTGTCCATGGTCAGTAACTTGTATTTCTTTTTTTTCTCCCTGTTTTTTCTAAACTTTCCAGGTAAAAGTACACCTGTAAGCCAGCTGGGTTCTGCAGACTTTCCCGACTCCCCCGACCCATTCCAGCCACTTGGGGCTGACAGCAGCGACCCGTTCCAAAATAAAAGGGGGTTTGGGGACCCTTTTAGTGGAAAAGATCCATTTGCTCCCTCCTCTTCAGCTAAGCCTTCTAAAGCCTCTTCCCTGGGCTTTGCAGACTTCACCTCTGTAAGTTGAGTTCGCCTCCGCCGTGCCACCCCTCCCCCTCCGCTTGCAACTTCTTTGGGGCTCATTTTTGGCTTACATCCCCTGGTACTTCATGCCATTGCCCGTGTTATTTATTCTGTACTGCTGCTTTCTGTAAGAAAAAAAACCTGTTTCTCAATAAATTTAAAAAAAAAAAAAAGGTGCTCTGGTTTGGATACTCTGTGATGAGGGCACGTGTCCTTCCAGCACAGTGGCCGAATCTGTCCGTCTGTCTTTCCCGGTCAACTCTTGTCTTTTTTCTCTCCTGCCCAGAGACTGTTTTGTGCATTGATTTTTGGAAGCCACGGTGTCAGTTGCTTCCGAAGTATGAAAACAAGATGGCAAAAGTTACATAGGGGTCTTGCTGTCACCAAAAAGGTCTCTGTGGAAGAGTTGTGATAGTCTCACCCCAGGGTGTTTGTTGTGTGCAGCAAGTATGAATTGAAGGAGCCTGGGCTGGATGTATGAAGGAAGAACAGTTTGTTTTTGTAAGAACTTTTATTTCAGTTACTAGCTCCTGTGAAAAGAGAAATCCATCCCAGAACAACCTCTCTGAAGCTCTGCCCTTTTGCCAAAAAAAGAAAGAAAAAAAAAAAAAAGCCATTTAGCAAAGTCAAATACCTTTTCAGAAGCTAATCCTGGGATTTTGAAAGTCTGGCTTTGTTTCTTGGTGCAAAAAAAAGATTTCAGATAATAAAATGCTGTCACTTTCGGGTGTTTTCGGCACCCTCATCAGTACCCAAACATCTTGTTCTCAGAGAGCTTTAGGGTTTGTCTTCCTAGAATCGGTTTCACTGCCTTTTGTGTGCCTCTGTTAAAAAAAAAAAAAAAGTTTTCTTAGTTCATATTTGCCAAGTACCTTCTGGTTAGGTGTGATATGCATTATTTATAGATGCTTCGACTCCAAGAATATCTGTCCTAAAACCAGCTCTGCCATACCTGCGCCCCATGAACGCCCGATTCATTTCAGATTCACCTTGTGCCCTGCTCGCCTGTGGCTTATTGAAGCCGCCAGGGTGCTGCCACGGTCCTGGCTCTTGGCGACCTGTAAAATATTTACGACTGCAGCTAGCTGGGTTTTGTTGACAGCGTGTGCACACTGTGGATGTCTACAAATGGAGACATTGTTAATAAAAGCCAGAAACAAAACCCGCTTTATCTACGGTTTCTTGAATAGCACTGCGTTTATTTTTCGGTGGAAAAAATATTAAATGATGGTGAAAAAAATAGAGCCATTCACACATGACTCAGGTAGTCTTGTTTTGGGCAGGGCAGAGGGGTGAGTGGATGTGAACAGCAATTTGAAGAAATGACTGTTCTCTTTCTGAAATGCATAGTTCTATTTCCTGTGCGCCTCCCCCCCGCCATCTCGAGGGCCAGGTTTTAGAAAACATTAAAAAAAAAAAAAGCACCCAAAGTTTCAAGCTATCATTTGACTCCACACTTCTGGTCATTCCAGAATAATTGTTAACTTCAATTTTAAACCACCCCTGATATTTAATCACCCTCATTTCCAGGTAGGGAATCAGACTCTGCCCAGTCGAGTTTGTAGCCCTGCTTTCTGTTTAAAATCACCTTTCCCACTTTGGATGCCCCAGTTTTTCCAGAGGAAATCTGGAAATCAGTGAAATTTGGCTCCCCGTAGTGGGATGGGGTGCAGGACACCTAACCGGTTTGGTTTGTCACTCTTGGTCATAACCATAGTCCAAAAACATGGCCAAAACTTACCCAACCCCCAACCCCTGGGGACTAGGATGTCTTTGTATCTTCATGGTGTTCAGGACTTTAGCCCACCAGCCAGTGGTTTTGAGGTTCACTGGACCTTGATCTGTGCTAACTCAAAAAAGGCCAAAGTTGGTTCCTCTGGTTTGTGTATTTCAGCTCCCTCAGTAAACGCTGACTCGCAACGTGACTTTCAGATCAGATGTTCCGAGTGCCGCTGAGACTTGTTCAAAGGCAGCTCGGCTTGTGTTGGAGTTCGGGGATGCCAGTGTCACATGCGCACACACACAGTCCCCTCCCTTTGGTGCCCCGGCTCTGCTGCCCTGGGACCCTCTAATTTACGAGCCCCAGGTTTCCATCAGTGTGTTACTTGTGCTTGTTCATGGGAAACCTCTCTGATTTCTTTAAAAACCAGCCTCTGTGTCAGGCAAAAGTGTTTATTAGGAGGTAGTGTTCATAGTTTAGCAAAACGGCCCCTTTTCCAGAAGCCTGCATTGAGAGCAGGGCCAATGTCAGACGGGATAAGCTTTGTGCCGTGGAGCAATTTGGATGCAATTTCAACATCAGAACGAGTGAGTTAACAGATACGAGCGTCCTCCTGGGGGATGCAGTGGTGGTGCCGTTTGGTGTCTCAGCACAGCTGTCGGTCCCCAGTGGGGAGCGGTGCCCAGGTGCTTCGTCTGAACTGCCTGCCGGTCAGTAAATAAAACCGCCTCATGTTCGTCTTTGAGCAGGTGCGCCCGGGGGAAGTCTGGGAAGCTTAGCGTCCTCGTGCCCTACTGTTTGCCAGCCCCATGATGATGGCACAGGAGTGACACAGAGATCAGAGCCACCCACTGGTGGCCCGGATTGTGTCCCACCAGGTGCTACCTCCAGTCGAGGTGTCTCCGCCGGGGCCCAGAAAGGATTACTTGCTGATTTGAGGCACAAAGATCCCCTTCCTCCAGTTTGCTCCTTGATGTCACAGTCCACTGTGCTGCGTCAGTGTGTGCAAACCAGTGCTTGGTGCAAGTCGTCACACTGGGGTTGCAGCTGGCCTCGAACCAGCTCACTTGGAAGGCTTCTGGAACGTTCCTGTCCACATGTTTAATTTGAAAACGCAGACCCTTGAGCAGGCGGCCATGTGTGACATCCGAGACACTCAGGCTGAGTGGGGACCATGGAGTAGCCTCAGCCCGTCACTTGACCCCTCTGGGCCTTGGTTCCAGGCTTTGGTCTGGATAACCTATATCATTACTCACCAGCCCCTGCCCGCGCCTCCTTTGGTCTCACAGAGGGCTGGGGTCTCTGTCAGCCGAGCTGTCCCCTCCGCTGCTGTCAGCAGAACTCTGGAGTCATTTCCACCAGCATTTGTTGTTTTTTCCTTGTTTTTCTCCGGATGAGGTATTGGAAAATGCCCCACAAAGTGCTGGGGGTGATGGGGCTTATCTGTGACCTGTGGTGGAAACAAAAGGGTGGGGACCAGTTTCCAGGGAGACCCATTTGATCCTTGCACATTTTTCTGGGTACCGTAATTTCTCTCAAGAAACCAAGTCTCAACCTTTCCTCCCTGGACCACACTTCTTCATGCTGATCCCCACCCCCCTCACCCCCCACCCCACTCCCATCCCTGCCTGACTCCCTGGGCCAGGTGGGGAGAGGCCTCCTGGGCTGCCCACCTCTTGTAGGCCACCTTCTGGCTCCAGACCGGGCTCCCCCCATCCACCCCTCCCCCCCCCTGCCTAGGTCCCCCACCATCTGGCCCTGTCTCATTGCTACAACAGACATTAAACCATGAAACTTTCAAAAATTGCCAATCTGATCACCTCGCTGACCCAGGGAGCCCTGGAGGGAAACTCTCCGCTCCTTTCTGGGGCCCACAAGCTCATCTTGATCCCCTCCACCCTCTGCTCTGTTCTGGCAGTGCCAAAGTTGGACATGTGGTCATTTTATATCCAGAGCCACAGGCAGGCCCTGCATGCCCAGGTTCCATCCTGTGCCCCAACTCTTCCGGTGTCCAACAGCTCCAGACCCAGGGAGAGCCCAGCCTTGGTGTCCCCGGCTGTCAGAGGAGCCCACTACCTGGTTTGTCACTCACTCAGTGTGTACGTGAAGAAGTAGCTGTGAATCCTGTTGAGCTTCCTTTCTTGGCGTCCCATAGGGTCTGCAAGGACTTCCCCAGGAGCCTGTGTTGGATTGGAATTGTCTGTCTGTCTGCTCCTGAGGGCGTCTGTCACAGGGCTGGCCAACTTCTGTCTCTGATGTCACCCAGTGTTTGGCAGAATGCTGGTCACAGTTGGTGCTGAACAGAAATGCCAGCTGAGGGTGGCCAAGGCCCTGAACAGACTGCAGCTTTGTTGGGGCCCCTGGGGCCGGTGGTCTCTCACCAGGAGATGGAACCCCGGGGAGTCAGGGACCCTCGCCGGAAGAAGACTGTGTGAGATCTGGCTCTTCTTTTCTTTCCTTAGAGCTAAGGGACCTCGAATGGCTTTAAACCATCCTTCTCAGCATCAAAACCATTTCCTTCCATGTTTGAAAAAGATGTTTAAAAAATGGAACCTTTTGGAGGAGGATCCCCACAATGAAAACCTCAGTGGACTGAATGGCAACATAAATGCCAGGGCACCTGTAAATGTTCAAGTGCAAGGTGGCGCTTAACACGTCCCGGATCGAGGCTCGGCAGGTGCAGATTCCACAGTTCAAGACCATTGGCCTCCAGGCCCCTTTACACGTTTGAAATCAGAGATGTATGCAAGCCAGACTCCGCAGTCCCAGTGCCTGTCGCCCACCTGCGCTAGCAGCCTGCGTCGAGGCCCAGGCTTTGAGGGCTCGCCCTCCTAGCTCCTCAGCGTTCAGCTGACGTCTGCTCCCCAGCTGCTTTCAGAGACGCCCTGCCGATCCCGAGGAGGCCGAGTAGGGGCTTCTCCTAAAAGCTGTGAAGTCTCGTAGACTCAGTCCTGGAGGAATCATTGGAACTCGCTCAATGTCCCCACATTGATGTGTCGCATTGCCTGCTTCGGTTCCCAGCGGGGGACTGGTGGTTAATTTCTCTGAGGTCCAAGGTGGCGGTGAAGGTCACACTCAGCCTTGCTTTTCCATGCATGTGATCCCTTCTGGATTGGAGGTCAGGGCTGGGGCGTGGGTGTCCTTTCCCCACCCCCTACCAACACAAGCTTCTGGCTTATTCTGGTTCTCACCCCCTCCAGTGCATCCCGGCATTGCGGTTCTCTGTGCCCTGCCCACCTGCGACAGGCCTGTCCCCGTCACCTCCTCCCCACCCCCGGCCTGCAGCTGCAGCTCCCAGGCCGTGTAACCCAACCTCTGTTTTTCCTTTGCAGTTTGGCAATGAGGAGCAGCAGCTGGCATGGGCCAAGCGGGAGAGCGAGAAGGCAGAGCAGGAGAGACTGGCGCGGCTGCGGCGGCAGGAGCAGGAGGACCTGGAGCTGGCCATCGCGCTCAGCAAGGCTGACATGCCCGCTGCCTAGGCGGGGGCAACTGAGCGCGCCTGCGGAGCCGGGCTTCTGAAAGGAGCCAGCTCCGAAGTCTGTATGTACACACATGCACTCACTCTCGGTGGTCCCCATTTCACGTTGTGACATGTCGCAGCCACTGTCAGGTCAAGGACTCTGGTCAGAGGGCTCTGGGTAGTTCGTCAGGGGTGAGGGAATGTGGCTCACCCTGTGGAAAAGCTCAGGAAGGCGCAGGCCACCGTCACTGCAGTCACCGCTCCTCTGTGGCGTCCCTGTCTGGTGACAGTGCCTGGGCCGAGCAGAGGGAGCATGGGGGGTCTTCTGACCACCCGCTCCCTGCTCGTAGCCACTGCAAATACCCAGATCCAAGGCACACCCACCCCGTCGCCTCCCCAGCCCCCCTTCTGAGACGGATACCTGGTGATGTATGCATTCATTGTATAAAAATTAAATTTGAATGATTAATATAAAATATTTTAATACAAAACACAAGACTCTCTTTTCCCTCTCATTTCAACGTTTTCCTTGCGTGAATGCTTACAAGTGGCGTCACAGACGCATGCCAGGCCACAGCAACGTGGAAAACAAGGCTGAGTGTTTCTGTTTAAATGCTAAGTGTTTGAGTAGACTCTCGGGCCACAGAGAAAGCCAGTTTGGAAGTTCTCGGGTCGCCCTGTGTCCCCCAGGATGCACAGAGTACGGCCCTCTGTCACGTCACTGCTGTCTCAGGAGACTGACCTACACCAGGGGCCAGGCCACTGGGCAGTCTTCACACCATGAGCTCAGAATCAGGAGACCGGAGAGATTTCCACAAGGCACAGTGGAATTCCCCTGGAACATTCCAGAAGCTTGGGCATAACTGTTGGGCCGACTTTAGGACTTGCTGAGGACATTGCAGACTTGCCGAGGACATTGCAGACTTGCCCCTGATGTGCTTCTCACTGTTTCCATGCAGATAAGACATCCTAGGCTGATTTCTCTCAGGTAAAGATAATAAAGATTTGAACCTGAGTGGCCTGTTCACAGCCTAAGAATAGTCTTTATCCAGAGAAATGCAATGGAGAATCTCCAACCCCCACACTTCAAGAAGAGGGTGAGATGCCCACACTAGGGCTAAATAGGCCCAGAATGTTCTAGAATCAGCCTTTATTGGAAACACAGGGCACACAGATCATCCCCTATGAGAAGGGGATGTTGTGTTGTGTGTGTCTAGATCCCAGTGTCTGCTTTCTCCCCTTCCTCCCCCAGCGAGGGCAGGGCTGTTATGACCCCCAACACCCTGCACACTAGCTGCCAGCCTCCTGACTCCAAGTTCTTTATCCCAGCCAGGAACCCATTCTGAGAGGTGGTCAGCCCTCCGTAGCACAGGTTCTGCACGGGCAGATTCAACCAGCAGTGGATCTGAAATGTCAGGAAAATGTTACACTGCTGCTGATGTGGACTGTGCTGTACTGAACATATGCAGACTTTTTCTTGTCATTATTTCCTAAACAATACACTGTGACAACTATTTCCATGGTATTAGATATAAGTAATCTAGAGCTAATTTAAAATACTCCTATATGGGAGGATATTTGTAGTTTATATGCAAATACTGTGCCATTTTATATAAGGAACTGGGGATTTTGGTACCCTCAAGGGTCCTGGAATCAATCCCCCACAGATAATAAGGGACGACTATATTTATTTGCTTGTTTTTGCATTTTTTATTTTTTTATTTTATTTTTTTTTATTGTTTTTGACAGAGATACAGAGACAGAGAGAAGGGGTAGGGCCCAGAACAGTCTCCATAGTTGCACATCATTGGTTTTTCCACATAGTTTCATTCCACAGGTGGACGCGGGGCTGCACAGGGCAGGAACTGGGCTGGGGTCTTCACCCCGGTGAGCACTGAACTGGGGACATTTCCCAGTTCAGCATATGGGTCCACACGGGCCGGGGCCGGGACTCGATCCTCAGTCCCCGGGGCTGCAAAGTGAGCGCTCAACCCACTGAGCCATCCCGGCTTCCCCTGTTTTTGCATTTTTTAAAGGATTTACTTTATTGTTTGAGAGAGAGAGACAGACAGAAGGGGAGGGCCCAGACCAGTCTCCATAGCTGACAGCATTAGTTTTGACATAGCTTCTTTCCACACAGGTGGATGTGGAGTGGGAACCGAACTGGGGGCCTCTGCATGGGAAGTGTTCTGCAATTCAGCACATGGGTTTGTACGGGTCAGGGCTGGGACTTGATCCCTGGACCTCATGGCTGCAAGGCAAGCGTCAACCTGTTGAGCTATCTCAGCATCCCCTCTTTTTACATTTTAATAAACATTACATTTCAGAGCCAGTTTTAGATTTGCAGAAAAATCACAAAGATACAATACAGAGTTTCCATAAGCCCCTCATACAACTTCTCCTATTTTTAACATCTTACATTTGTATGGCACTTTTGTTACAATTAATAAACCAATATTGGGAAGCCAGGATGGCTCAGCGGGTTGAGCGCTCTCTTTGTAGCTATGGGGACCAAGGATCGAATCCCAGTCCTGGCCCATGTGGCCCCATATGCTGAACTGGGGTGTACTTCCCATGTGGGGGCGGGGGGTGGCCCAGCCCAGTTCCCACCCTGTGCGGCCCCCACCCACCTGTGTGGAACAGAACCATGTTGAAAACTGATGATGTACAACTATGGACACTGCTCTGGGCCCTCCCCCTTCTCTCTGTCTCTCTGTCTCTGTCAAAAACAATAAAATAAATCTTTAAAAAATAAAAAGAAACCAATATTAACATTACAAATAATATTGATGTTACAAAATAAGAAAACTTTATTAACTAAGGTTCATACATTATTTGGATTTTCTAGTTTTTTTCCCTGATGTCCTTTTTTTTTTTTTTTTTTTTTTTTTTTTTTTTTTTTTTTTTTTTTTTTTTTTTTTTTTTTTTTTTTTTTTTTTTTTTTTTTTTTTTATTAATTTTTTTTTTTTATTTGTGACAGAGAGAGAGAGAGAGAGAGAGAGATACAGAGACAGAGAGAGAACTGAACTGGGGGAGCTCCCAGTTCAGCATATGGTTCCGCACGGGCCGGGGCCGGGATTCGATCCCCGGTCCCGGGCACTGCAAAGTGAGCACTTAACCCACTGAGCTATCCCAGCTTCCCCTGATGTCCTTTTTTTGTCCCAGGATTTTGTTACATTTAGTCATCACGTCTCCTTAGCCACCTCTGGGCTGAGACACTTTGTGAGACTTTCTTGGCTTTAATGACCTTGACAGTTTTGAGGAGAACTGGTCAGGTGGTGTGTAGCCTGTCCTCAGCTAAGATCTGGCTGGTGTTTTCCTCCTGGTGACCCTGGAGTGACAGGCTGGGGGAGAAGGGCCTCAGAGGTGGCGATCCCTCCTCCTGGGTCAGGAGTCCATGCCATCAGCAAGAAGCATCCCTGCTGCATTGGCCTTCGTCACCTGCAGGCAGAGCTATTTTTGAAAGGCAGTGTTTCAGACCCAGGTATTTTGTTACACAGACTCATCTCGGAGCCATAACCTGTAGATTGAAAGGAAACCATACATGGAAGTTTAGGACAGATTTTGAGATCAATGGGACGGTCTGAGGCCTCAGGAATCTCTTTTCTAGGTTACAGATGAGGGGCTCCTGAGGTTCTAGAGGGGATGGGGTTCGCTGGTGCCCATAACACGTCAGTGCAAGGACGTGGGCCTGGGGCTTGGTACCAGACGTGGACTTCCTAACCTGTGAGCTGCCCCTGATCCTAAGAGAGTGAGCAGCTTTCAGCATGAGGCTTCCTCCTGTGATGGATCCCCAGAGAAAACCCAAAAGCCCCATGCCACATGCTCCTATTGTCAGCCCTTTGGGGAAAGTACCATGTTGCCTCTCTCCAAGGTGGCCACAACTCCCAACTTGAACACAAAACCTCAGTTTTCAGAGTGATTCAACTTCCATCATTTTGGTCTAACCTCAGAGTAGCCTCATTGGGGAGGAGGGTAGAGTGTTAGCCCATTTTCCTGATGGGAAAACCAAGGCTCAGTCTCTACAGTCATTTGCCCAGAGTCCCAAAGCCAGCCAGTGGCGGTACCTCAGCATTTGGCTGGTCTTAGAAAAGCTTTGTTGTTGCCTGCTGCCTCCAGGGGAGTCACAGAAAGTGGCTCTTTGTGCCTTACAAAGGGAAGACCATGCATTGAATTGAAGATCATTCCATGAATGGAGTGGAGTGGAGTGGAGTGGAATAGAACATGCAATTAATTGAAGGAGTTCTTACCCAGGGGAATGGGATGGGCTCCAGGGAACCCACCAACCCCTGAATGCACGTTTATATACTTTGTTTTCGTCCATGTCTTTTTCATCTGATTCTTAGAGGTTCCCAGGCTCCCCCCCAAAAAGGTTATGAGTGTGTGTGTTTTTATAACTCTTTTTAAAATTTATTTTTATTGTTTTTGACACAGAGAGAGAAGAGATACAGAGACAGAGAGAAGGGGGAGGGCCCAGAACAGTCTCCATAGTTGCACATCATTGGTTTTTCCACATAGTTTCATTCCACAGGTGGGCGCGGGGCTGCACAGGGCAGGAACTGGGCTGGGGTCTCACCCTGGTGAGAACTGAACTGGGGGCACTCCCCAGCTCAGCACATGGGTCCACACGGGCCGGGGCCAGGATTCGATCCTTGGTCCCCAGGGCTGCAAAGTGAGCGCTTAACCCACTGAGCCATCCCAACTTCCCCTATGAGCAGTTTTACATCTTGTTTCCTTCTTCCCCAGCTGTACATACACACAAATACGCACATACAGGTCTGCTGTGTACATTATCATCCTCAAATCCACCAGTCTATCCCCACTCCCATGGGCTCTTTTTGCCTCTTCCTTGGCAGAGAACATTCACACCCTTTCCTATAAAACAGAGTATACAGCTTGAGAAAATGTATCCTGAAAATCTTCAACAGTAACAGTAGCAAGAAAAGTACAATAACCCCCACCCCCACCCCCATCACCCAGCATCAACGCTCATCCCGATTTTGCCACTTTTTCCTCACCGATCCCTTTCTTCTTGTTCCCCTCTTAGCAGATGTACCTTAAAGCAATTCGGCTGTGATATCATTTCACTTTTCTATGTTGAAGTACATGTCTCTTAAGAAAGGTGGACACCTTCTCCCAAAACCGCTGTGCCCTGATCACACCTAACAAAATGAAAAGTAACACCCTCTTTCTGTCAGTCACGTCTTCAGATGAACAGCAACTTTTGATTTTGTGACCTCATTGATTTACTGCCCTAGTGATTGGAAGCCTTTGTCCCCTTAGGAGGTGACATCCCCAGGGTCTCACCTGTGCCAGCTGGTTCCCTGACCCCTTGAGGTCCAGAGATCAAGCTCCACCTGCAGTTGGACCAGAACCCAAAGACCCAGGATACCTGGCTTGAGCATCATTCTGAAAAATGAATGACTGATTATCTGCAACTTGCTCCAAGTAAACGAAATCACATCTTCAAAGCCAATTTCATTTAAAAGGACACCCTAGTCCTGGAACAGTTGTGCAAAGCTATTTTTAAAACAGGAAGCATCTGAGAAACAAAGAACTTGCCTCTTGAAATAATGGAGTAAATATTTCTGTCCCCTTATCAGATCTGGTCCCTTTGAAACATGGTTCTTTTTTTTTCTTTTTTTGCTTCCCAAAATTTTCCCCAGTTCAAGTGACCAGGAGCTGTACAAATTGTATCATGATCATTCCAGCATTAGCTGGAAAAATATAAAGGGAAATGGAAATGTGATCTTTATCGCAAGCTTATTCCAAAGAAATTACGTGATGTGGGCTTGCATGGTTGGAGCTGTGTTTACGTTTAGTGGGTCTTTAAATATCTCTTTGATTTGTTTTCTGGTGGCTGTGCTTTGTGCTTGCTCTGCTTCATGACCTTGGGACACTATCTAATCGCTCGGGGCCTCATTTGGCCAATGAGGTTGGACCACACCACCAGTGGAGACCTTTTTAGCTCTAAGAGTCCTTAACATTATCATTCAAGTCTCTACAAAGTCCCATATTTTAGGATTCCAGGTAACATAAAAGAAGAAAATGGAATGGGTGTCATCTGTGCTAGCCTCATCTTTATTTAACATATTCTGACCTCAAATAGACACCATTATTGTATTATAAACATTATTATATTGTAATTATGAAACTTGCTAAGAGACAGGAAATTATTCCCATCACTAAAAATATATGATAATTAGGTAACATGATAGAAGTATTAATTATCACAATGGCAATTATATATGTTACATAATATATAAATATCAAAGTAACATGTACACCTTAAATTTGCACAACATTATATGTCAAATATATTTCAATTAAAAAATATATTGTTCAGAAGCCGGGATGGCTCAGTGGGTTAAGCACTCACTTTGCAGCCCCAGGAATCAAGGATTGAATCCTGGTCCTGGCCCATGAGGACCCATATGCTGAACTGGGGTGTGCTTCCCATACGGGAGGCCCCTAGTTCGGTTCTCACACCCCGGTTCAGCCCCTGACTCAAGGGGTCGTGTCTCCCATGTGGTAGGCCCCCAGCCCAGCTCCCGCCCTATGTGGCCCCCACCCACCTGTGTAGAATGAAACCATGTTGAAACTGATGACATACAACTATGGAGACTGCTCTGGACCCTCCCCCTTCTCTCTGTCTCTCTGTCTCTCTGTCTCTGTCAAAAACAATAAAATAAATCTGTAAATATATATATATATATTCCACTCTTGAATACCATTTGATAGCTAAAGAAAAAATACTAGTTTAAATATAACAAAATATATAACACATCAATAAAGTAATTATATATTTATGTAAACTTTAAAAACTTGTATGCTATAAGAAACACTAGTTTAATAAATGAACAAATCTGTGACTTTCCTTTGGTTTTCCTACCCTAACCCTCTGCCTCCGAGGACCAGAGGCAGGACTTTAGAGATAATGTTCTGCAATGAATACTGTCCCTTTGTACTGAAGACAAAGGGCAGAGTTCCCATTCCGAGAGCTAAAAAAAGACCCAAGACAAGATGTAGCCATTGTTGAACGGTAAACACACTTTTCAAAGGAAGTAGGGATCCTGGTTCTAAGAGAACAATGTGGTAGACCAGAACTCTGATTCTTTGCCAGTTCTAGATCCTGGGATAAGAGACCAAGGACGCCCCCTCCTGAGGGTACCCGAGAAGTCACCGAGTTATGGAGAGGCCATGGGTGCGCTGTGCTGGAAAGGCAGGCCCTGCTGCCCTCTTGATAGCGGGTGATGTGGGGAGCTCACTTCGTGTCTTGGAGTCATTCTTCCGCATTTATAAAGTGGAGTTAATGACATCTGCCTCTCAGGGCTTTTGTGTGGATCCACAGTGGTTCCGGCACAATCTAAACACTCAAGTCAGGTACTAAGAACAGTAGTAGTAGTTTTTTAAAATTACTAATTGTGGTTAAAAACAAAACACAACAAAACACATAACATAAAATTTATCATCTTAACCATTTTAAAGTGTGCAGTTCAGTTATGTTAAGTGTATTCAGTGTTGGGCAATAGCTCTCTATAATTTCTGCCTTGCAAAACCGAAACTCTACGCTCAACTCCCCATTTCCCCCTTCCCCTAGCCAGTAGTAGTGGTTTTTCTTATTACGGATTCAGATGGCTATTATTAAAGCGATGGCTGCTGCGATAGCGAGTGCTTCACGCTTTGATAGCAAGGCTGATAGGTTCTAGTTCTACTGAGGAACATGCTGAGGGGTGGCTCTGCTTCTATTAACTAAGCAATTACATTATTGCTCGTTATGGAAGTCTCATTCAAAGTAGGCATGTCCAACCTGGGGCCCAGGACGGCTTTGAATGTGGCCCAACACCAATTCTTAAAACATAATGAGACTTCATTGTGAACTTTTCTTTTTTTTAGCTCATCAGCTATCATTAGTATATTTTATGTGTGGCCCAGGGAAGCCAAAAAGGTTGGACAGCTCTGCTCTAAGGGAAACCCGTGTAGGGTAGAGGGGAGGCAGGAGGCCAAGCCCAGCCACTAACTTTCTGTGCGATCCTATGAAGGTCTTGGGAGAGAAGGGGGCTCAAGTGTACTGAGCGCCTTGTATGGACCAAGTCTATGACAGGTGGTGGTTGTGTCCAAAACCAAGATGTTGCCCTTAATTCAGAGTCTTGGCCAGGGGACGTTCCACTTGCGGGGGACAGATGCCATTGCCCTCCTGTGGCACTGCTGGACTGGGTCCTGAGTTTGTCACTGCTTCCACAGTGGTTATTTTTATAGCTGACAACGAGACTTACTGGAAATGGCTTGGTGTTCATGCATAGAATGTGCTTGCATTTAAACTCAAGGAGTTGGAGTGTGTGAGCCCTGGGATATGGGTGGCTCTTCAGGCCCTTGACCAAGACATTCCCAGCCTGGTCACTGCACCTGCCTGGCCCCCCCAGGGAAGGCCAAGAGGGGGAGAGGATTCTCTTATTTTCCATTCCACGTTCTTGAGTTGTATGAGCTTCCCAGTTCAATCCATTCATATTCTCTCTCACACACATTGATGGGGCCAACAAAGATGGTGCAGTTGATGGTTCAGGTGATGAGAACCCGATTTTCAGCTGGGGGGCTTCTTTCAGACATAGAGCACCTCCCTCCCATTGCAGACATCTCTCTGTCACCGGCTGGGGAGGAAACCCTGTGTGTGGCATTTTTGATAATTCATCCTCTGGGCATTGGCCACATTTCTAGCAACTCCTCTTCTCTATCTTCAACTGCCTCTTGCACGTTCACACCAACCCCTTTGAACCCTGATTTTGCTCACCTTGTCTTACTGACTGAACCCCAATTCCTGGGCTGGTGACATGTGCATTCCCCAAGCTAACAGTGTTTGGATGGATATGTGGTTGACCAAATGAGCAGGTGTTTTCCATCACTGGTGGACTGGGCCGTCTCCCCACAAAACAAACTGAGAGCCTCCAGTGCTGCTGCGCACTTTCTGGGGGGAAGCAGAGACCCCAGACACACGGGAGCCTTTGGCAAGGCACTGAGACTAAGGAGGCTGTCCTAGTCTGGTCTTCAGAGAGGGCCTGTGGCGGCCGTGAAACTAGATCTAGCAAAATTCTCTCACTCCAAGTCAGTTAAACAATAGCAGAGCCCATTCTGGCCAAGTCACCCCACCCCCTGCCCCCATGACCTGAGACTGTGCTCACTCTGTCCAAGCCCTGGGGCCTGGGGCACTTTTTCCTGCTGTTTGTCATTTATAACTTTCTCTTAGGGGCCCCAGAGAACCAAACGTAGATCTGCTGTATTTCTTCAAGAACCAGACGTCCTCAACACAGTTCTGTGTCTAGAAACAGAAGATGCTGCCAGCAGCCAATTTTACTTTGAATCAGAATTAATTCAGCAAACGTTTAGTGACACTCATTTTGCTCTAGACCAGGTGGCAGCAAACTGCCTGTAAGAGGCTGGAGACTAAATATTATTGGCCTGTAGGACCATGCATACAGTCTCTGTAGCAATTTCTTAAATCTCCTATTGTAGCACAAAAGCAGCTGTAGAATCTATGTCAAGGAATGCTTGTGGCTGTGTACCAATAAAACTTTATTTGCAAACACAGGGGCCGGATTTGGATCTTATGCCATAGTTGGCCACATAGGTCTAGTGCCTGAGCTGGGCTCTGGGAGGTGGCCGTGAGCCAGAACTTTCTCGGCCCTCAAGGATCTCCAGCTGAATTTATTTTTTTCATTAGGGGGCTGAACAGTTTCTGATTTCTGTGTAGTTTAATTTCTGTCTTTCTCTAGGGTGCAGGTAGTATTACTTGGAAGAATAAAAATGATTTGCTACATTGTTCTCAACACCATTAAACCAGAGGTTCCCTTCCTGTTTCCCCATAATTTTACAGTCAGTGTGTTTAAGAGGAAATTATGTGAAATAAGAACAGCTCCTCCTGTGAAACTACTGATAATGTCAACAACATTGTAGTTTTTTATTCCGTCATTCTCTATATCAGGGCCTCGCTTTCCCATCTTGGCTCAAGGCCAGCAAATACATGGGTTAGAGAGAAATTTTTTAAACATTAAATGGGAAATCCATTGTTTCTCTGAAAATCACTCATCTATCCAATTATACACATTACTAGTGCTTGCCACAGTATTACGTAATGAAAATGGAAGAAAGGGTTTGAAATATCACCCTTTCTGTATGTCTAGTGTTAACATGAGTGAATGTCACTGACAACTTAAACGCAGTATTACTATTTAGGAGTCTGAGAGGCTGCTGGTTAGTTCTTTGTTGTGTCTGATTTTTCAAATTTTTCTTTCTTCCTTCTTTCCTTCCTTCCTTCCTTCCTTCCTTCCTTCCTTCCTTCTTCCTTCCATTTATAAAATTGTGGTAAAATACACATAAGATAAAATTTACCATCTTAACCATTTTAAGTTCACAGTTCAGTGCATTAAGTGCACTCATATTGTTGTGTGACCATCCATCTCCAGAATTCGTTCATCTTCCCAAACTGAAACTGTCCCCATTAAACACTCACTCCCTCCCCTCCCCCAGCCCCTGACACCCACCATCTACTTCCTGTCTTTAGGGGCCTCATATAAGTATAATCACCACACAGTCCTTTTGTAACTGGCATATTTCACTCAGGCCTAATGTCCTCAAGGGTCACCCAACGTTGTAGCATGTGACAGAATTTCCTTCCTTTTTAAGGCTGAATAATACTTCATGTATATACATTATGTACATTTGTATATATTCATATACCATGTTTTGTTATCCATGCCTTCTTCAATGAATTTTATTTTATAATCACATTCACAAAAAAGAATTTAATTAAAAATAACAAAGTTTTACAATCAAAGCCCCTGTTCCTAACTGCTTTTTTAAAGAAATCATTTTTCTGAGGTGAACCTCACACAGCATAAAGTGAACCATTTAAAGTGTACAATGCTGTGGCATTTGGTCTGTGCACAATACTATGCAGCCATCACATTTCTCTACTTCCAGAACGTTTCCATCACCCCCCAAATACTTCCTGTGCTCCTGCCAGCCCCTGGCAACCACCACTCTGCTTTCTGTCCATGGATTTGCCTGTTCTGGACATTTCATATCAAGGGGATCGCACAATGTACTGCCCTTTGTGTCTGGTTTCTCTCGCTCAGCATGATGCTTTCCGAGTTCATCCACGTTGTGATGTGTGTCAGGGCTTCACTCCTTTAAGGCTGAGTAATACTCCACTGTGTGGATGGGCCACATGTTTTATTCTTTGATGGACACTTGGTTCTGTCCACTTTCTGGCTATTAGGAAGAGTGCTCTAATGAACATCCCAATTGTTTCTTAACCAAACAAGCCAACAAAAGCAACAACAGCAAGAAAGCAATTGTGAAAATTTTCCTCCAGACAAAAATCTTTCAGGGCCCCTCCCACTTGAAAGGGCACTCATGAGCTAGCGAGTATTATGCTAATAAGTCAGACAGGGGAAGCCGGGATGGCTCAGTGGGTTAAGTGCTCACTTTGCAGCGCCGGGGACCGAGGATTGAGTCCCAGCCCCGGCCCGTGCGGAACCATGTGCTGAACTGGGGAGTTCCCCAGTTCAGTTCTCTCTCTGTCTCTGTCTCTGTATCTCTTTCTTTCTCTGTCAAAAATAAATAAATAAATAAATAAACAAAATAAGTCAGACAGAGGGAGACAGATACCATAGGATCTCACTTATATGTGGCATGTAAAAAACAAAATAACAACAACAAAATAAAATAGAAACAAACTCAGAAACAGAGATGAAACTGATAATTGCCAGATGGGAGGGGGGTGGGGGATGGGTGAGAAAAGTGAAGGGAGTAAGAAGTACATATTGGTAGTTGCACAATCTCACGAAATGTGAAGTACGGCACAGGAATATAGTCAATGAAGTATAGTGCCAGGTGGCTACTAGACTGATCGAGGGATCACTATATAAGTTATATAGCATCGAACCACTACACTGAATGCCTGAAACAAATATAAAATAAATTGAATGTCAACTGTAATTGAAAAATTAAAAAAATAGGGAAGCCGGGATGGCTCAGTGGGTTAAGCGCTCACTTTGAAGCCCCAGGGACCAAGGATTGAGTCCCGGCCCATGTGGACCCACATGCTGAACTAGGGCGTGCTTCCCATGCGGGAGGCCCCCAGCCCGGTTCCTGCCCTGTGCGGCCCCCGCCCACCTGTGTGGAATGAAACTATGTCGAAAACTGATGACGTACAGCTATGGAGACTGCTCTGGGTCCTCCCCCTTCTCTCTGTCTCTCTCTGTCTCTGTCAAACAAAAGGCAACCATGAGATACCCATTTACACTTGAAAAAGACCCAATACAAGGTTGGGTCCTACAGTGACACTGTCACTGAACAACCACCACCTCAGGGGCGGGCAGTTACTGGTGACATGGGGATTGTCATGGTAGTGCCCTCACCCCCAGTTCCATTCCCCAGTGAGCAGAGGAATTAAGTAGGCTGAGTGGGCTTGCTGCTTCCGAGCTGCACCATCTCTCTCGGAATCACGGCCGCCATCCGTTCACTGCTGTGTGCCGCTGTGTGCCAGGCATAGCACAGACCCGTCCATCAGAGTACCCGCCCAGACAGCTGCGAACGACTCCTTTTTTGCCGAGGAGGAGATGGGCCTGAGACTGCAGGTTGACCTTGGTGAACTCAGGAGCTCAGACCTGCCCTGCACCCCCAGCCTCTGCCTTGTTGCCATGGCTGCCTCTCTGTCACCAAGCAGCCAGATCCTGGCAGACAGGGCAAAGCTGGCATGGGCTCCTGCAATGAGCCCCCGACAGAGACAGGCCGAGAGAGGGCTGGTGGGAACCGACCGTGCTCGAGACACCAGCCACCAGCTTCTGAGATGAGAAACCCTTCCTTCGACAAACCTTCCTGTGACTCAGAATGAACGGACGAACCCCCGCAAGCAGGCCAAGTCACCAGGGCTGTGCTGAGGAAATGAGACATCAAGATGTGTTTGAGGTTTGGGGTTCAACGGAAACACACCGGGAATGTAGAGAATTCGCCGGCGGGGAGCTGGGATTGGCGCCTCTGGGCAGGTTGTAAGGCCAGCGCAGGGATGGGGCTGGCTGAGTTCCTGATTGCTGGGTTTTCTCCTCGCTTTGGAACATCACAGAACCCCGAGGCCAGGCCGCAGATGAGGGGTTTGGCCCAGGAGTGTGTCTGTCAGCCTTGGGACAGTCCCCAAAAGGCCAACTTGGGGTCAAAGTTGAAATCACGGATGTTTGAGACAGAAACAATCAGGAGGTACCTGAGAAGCCTCTAGAACAGTTTCTGACATTTGGAGGGTACAGAGCTATTTCCTGAGTGACTGTGACAATTCAGAGCTGAGTGTCTCAAAGTGTGACCCACAGATGGCTGACCCAGGGTCCCTGGGCCGCTGCACAAAGGCCAACCTCTGGGTCCTGCCTGAGGCCCTGCGTAGGGGATCCCACCTACCAGGAGGACAGAGGGGAGGAGGGAGCAGAGGCCCAGCGCCCACAGTGCTGAGCGGCGACTCTGATTTACCCTTTTTTTCATTGAGGTGACACTGGTTTAGAACATTATACACACATTACAGGTGTGCAAGATTGTAATGCAATACCGGTGCACACTGCAGCGCGCTCACTCCCCCAAATCTAGTTTTCATCCGTCACCATACATTTGACCTCTTTTACCCATTTCACTCTCCTTCCATCCCCGCTTCCCCTTGGTAACCACCAATCTGGTGTCATATCTATGAACTTGGTTTTTTGTTTGTTTGTTTCTTTTTTTGTTGTTCATTTGTTTTATATTCCACATATGAGTGGAATCATGACTTTTGTCTTTTTCCTTCTGACTTATTTCACTTACATGATACCTTCAAAGTCCACCTGTGCTGTCCCAAATGGCAAGATTCCTTCCTTTTTACAGCTGAGTAGTATTCTTTTTTTTTTTAAGATTTATTTTATTGTTTTTGACAGAGAGAGAGAGAGAGAGAGAGCGAGAGAGAGAGAGAGAGAGAGAAAGAGAGACAGAGACAGAGACAGAGACAGGTAGAAGCGGGAGGACCCAAAGCAAACTCCATAGTTGCATGTCATCAGTTTTCAACATAGTTTCATTCCACACAGGTTGGGGGCAGGGCTGTGCAAGACAGGAACCAGGCCATGGGCTTCCTGCATGGGAGGCCCACCCCCTCGAGCCAGGGGCCAAAATGGGGGACTCCCACATGGGAAGCTTGCTCCAGTGAGAACCTGGGGGCCTCCCGCAGTTCAGCATATGAATTGCATGGGCCAGGGCCAGGATTCACTTCTTGGACCCCAGGGTTGCAAAGTGAGTGCTTAATCCGCTGAGCCATCCCAGCTTCCCTGAGTAGTGTCCTATTGTGTGTGCATATATGGGATTATATATATGAGAATAGATAAATAGATATTATGAAAAGATGTTCAGCATTACTGATTATTGGGGAAATGCAAATCAAAACCAAAATGACATGTTACCTCACACTTGTTAGAACGGATATTATCAAAAGGACAAGAGGTACCTGTTGGCGAGGATGGAGAAGTAAGGGAGTCCTCAAGTCCTGTGATGTGATTGTAAATGGGTGCAGCCACTATGGAAAACAGCATGGAGGGTCCTCAAACAATTAAACATAGAATTATCATATGACCCAGCAATTCCACTTCTGAGTATTTATCTGAAGAAAATGAAAACTCTCATTTGAAGAGATCTGCACTCCACACAGCATTATTGACAATAGCCAAGATCTGGAAGCAAGCTAGGTGCCCATGGGTGGATGAAGGAACAAAGAGAATGTGTTTACTTTTCTGCCCAGCCCAGGGGGAAACTCTGGCTCAGAGGGGCTGGGCCAGGAGGTGGGCACCAGAGCTGGGCTCAACCTGGGCCACCAAGTCCCGTCTACACTGCACACTGCACACGCTACTCAGCATCATCTCAGCCTCCCTTGGAGCTGATAAGAAATCCTGTCACCCAGGAAGCCCTGCATTTTGGGTTTGGTTCCTTGTGAGAACTGGGGAGCAAAGCTACTGTGACAGTTTAGAGTGCTGACCCTTCCAGGCCCCCCACTCATGCAACCCCCCTCAGGGCTGGTGGCTCAGGCCTAGTCTTATGGAGGTGCCAGCTGCCCATGCTGATGCCTCCTCCCTTGTGAGGTTGGGTTGCACGGTGGGCAGCGAGGGGTCCCGCTCGGGGAGTCAGGGCTGGCTTCCTGTAGGAGGTGACACTCACATTAGACCTTGCAGTGGGACTAGGGTTTTCCCCATGGACACAAGAGAAAGACCTTTCAGCACCAGGAACAATCTATGCAAAGGTGCGGGGTTGGGGGTTGTGGGGGGAGTCGAGGTGGGGGAGGGGTGACTCGCAGATTAGGATGGTGGTCAGGTGGGGCGGGATGGGTAGAGGTTCAGAGGAGGGGACGACTGGCTATAAAGCACCAGAATGCTGAGTGAAGGAGTTCTAGTACGTTTTAAATGAGCAAGGGAGAAGTGTGTTTGGACAGCTGGAGTAGACTTTCAGAAGCAAATCCCCAGTGGGGTCCCTGCTGCCAGCCTTGGCGTCATGGGGAGCTCTTTTGGGGGTGCCCAGCAACTGCCTATGCTCCCACTCCGGAGACTACAGCTCCACAGGAGCCACAGGACATCCCTGGGGACACCGGAGACCTTCACAGACACCCCAAAACTGCTGATGAGTTCCAGGTGCACCCCGGGTCCCCCCATCTAAAGCCAGATCTGCTTCCCACCCCTTCCCCCCAGCTCTGGAGCTCGGGTCCCTGCATGCATCTCTCACTCCAGGGATTTGCTGGTCAAGTCTCGGAGCAGGTTCTCCTGCACTACTGTTATCTCATTTCCACGGATTTCTCCATTTGCCCAAGTCCTCTCTGTTTTGGATTTCTAATTTCATTCCATGTGGCTGGGAGAAACACTTAGTGAGATCTCGGTCCTTTTCAGTGCACTGAGGCTGGTTTTGCGGCCCAGCCTGAGGGACGTTCCCTGCGCACTTGAGAAGGGTGTGTCTTCTGCCACTGTTGGGTGGCACGGTAGAAATTCTGTCCAATCTGGTTGGTTTATAGACTCCTCATATTTAAAATTTAAAAAAAGAAAAGGGAGTAGGGCAGGGAAGGGAGAGTGGGGAAAGGCTTGTCAATAGAACATTCTGTTCACGTTGTTCTAGGTTAAAATGGAGTCGAGACCCAGTAAGCAGCGTGTTCTTGGCCAGATCTCAGCTGGTGTGTCCAGGTGCCGTGGGATTAGCACTGTGGCTCGGAGGCCGGGCTGGCCTGTGCCCCTGAGTGGCCGCTGCTGCTGTGGAGTGAGCACAGATGGTGTTGGCCTGGATTTCTGGGCCTTGGCTCAGCCCAGGCTCTGCATGGGGGAGGGTCTCCGGGTCTGGTGTCAGGCATCTGTGTCCCCTTTCGGGGAGGCTGTCCTGGGAGGGACGCCTGGGGTCTGGGGAGGTAATATGCTCGGTGCAGCACACAGAGCCGCCTGTAGGCTGAGCCGGCACTGGGTGTGCCGGGTGTGAGTGGCACCTCGACCGCAGGCCTGTCCAGCTCCCAGCGATGCGCTGCCTCTCTGCACAGCCCGGGCTGCTGCAAAACCCCGATTTCCGGGCGCCCCCGAGCTGGCGCTGGCCGTGCCTGCCTCACCTTCTACTGTTGCCCCCATTTCATGGAGGAGGAAATCGGGGCCCAGAGTGTGATTGGCTGGAACTGATACTGCAGCGAGCTGGTAAAGAACTGAGAACCAAACATGCGGGGATGTTTGCAGGGGCTCAGCCTAGGCCAGCGGCTCCCGGGTGAGCCCCTCAGAGAAGAACACTTCTGAGCCGCAGGAATAAGTCTTTATAGAGCAAAACCAGCAGGTCAGCTTCTGGGTAGATTCCCCAAGGGACAGAAAGCAGGGTCTCGAAGAGATAATCGTCTACCCATGTTCACCGCAGCATTAGTCACAATGGCCAAAGGGAGCAGCCACCTGAGTGTCCGCTGAAGGATGACTGAGTAAACAAAATGTGCTCCATCCAATATTATTCAGCCTTGAAAAGGAAGGACATTCTGACACCTGCTACAACATGGATGAATCTTGAGGACGTTATGATCAGTGAAAAGGAGCCAGTCACAAAAGGATAAATACTGTGTGATTCCACTTAGATGAGGTCCCTAGAGGAGTCAGATTTGTAAAGACAGGGAGTAGATGTGGCAGGTGCCAGGGGCTGGGGGTGGGGTGGGATGTGGAGGTGGGGTTTGATGGGGACAGTTTACGTTTGGGAAGATGAGAAGTCCTTGAGATGGATCGTGGGGATGGCTGCAAACAGTGTGAAGGCACTTAATGCCACTGAACTGTGTACCTAAAAAGAGTCACAATGGCTAATTTTATGTGGTATGCATTTTACCACAATGAAAAAAGAAAGAGAACAAAGAATGGGAGGGGAGAGAACAGGGGTCAAGGGGAAGCTAGAGGCTGAGACAGTACTCAGGCTGGGAACAGCATCTCGGGCCCTTGCGCTTGGCCTCCTTCCTCTGTCTTCCTCCTGAAACAGGAGAAAACCTGGCCTTCGGGGTCGCACAGCTGAGGGAAAACCCCTGCCTTCACAGTGGGAGTTCTAGCACCAGTTGTTGGCTCTGGGAAACACCTCGGGGCCTCAGTTTCTTCTTCCTCGAGGATGAGAGGAAACCCCTGAGAGGCTTTCCCCAGGATGTGGCCTACAGCAGGAATGGTGTGCTGGGGGTCAGCTTGGGCCCCCTTGCCCTTGGGCACAGAGCAGGAAGCAGAGGTGCTGGAAACGAAGACTCCAGGGCCGGCTTCCTCCATGCCTGGTGAGGCTCCTCAGTCCAGCAGCCTCCTGTCCTCCCTGAGGATCTGATTTCTGGCTTCAAGGTTGCAGAGACCCCCCTCGACCCCGGTATAGCACAGCTTGGCTGCTAGCAGTGTAGGGAAAGAATGCTAGGAATAGCATTCCAGGCCCAGAGAACAGTAAGTGCAAAGGTCCTGAGGCAGGACTCGAAGGAGATCGTATTTGGGGGCAGCGAGGAGGGCTAATATGGCTAAATGAGCACAGAGGCGTGAGAAGCAAGGTGGGCAGGAGGAGGTGGGAACCCACCAACTGCAAAGTCTTTAGAGTTGTTCTAGAATGATGGGGAGCTGCAAGAGGACGCCATCTGATTCTAAGGAGGAGACAAAACTGTCCCCAGCAGGAAGGAAGTACGTGTGGAGGAACCATTGGGTCCAACGTCCCTGTTGTTTTCAGATGGGGAGTCTGAAGCCTGGAGAGACCCAGTGGATGCCCATTGCTGAGGCATCTCAGTGGGGAGAACTTTCATTTCAGGCAGATTCAGGTTCAAAGCTCAGCTGCATTACGTGGATGGTGGCCTTGCGCCCCCAAACTTTCACTTTCCTACCTGTGAAACGGGGACAAACACCTGGAAGACACTCAGCACAGGGTCAGCCTCACAGAAATCTCACAGAAATCTCACTCTCTGACTCTTGCTTATGGAGACTCCCACACTTAAAAAAAAAAAAAATTGTAAGATATACATAACATAAAATTTACCATTTTAACCATTTAAAAGTATTCAATGCAGTGCTAGTATTACATTGTACTGTTATGACCATCCCCACTATCAGTTTCCAAAGCTTTCTCATGATCTCCAATAGAAACTCTGTCCCATTAAACACTAACTCCTCCTCCCCCTCCCCCAGCCCCTGGCACCCACTAATCTACTTCCTGTTCCTATAGACTTGCTGGACAATTCATGTAAATGGAATTATACAACATATGGGTTTTTTGTGTGTCTGTCTTCTCTCACTTAGCGTGATGTTTTCAAGGTTCATCCATGTGGTAGTGTGTGTTAGTGCCTTGTTCCTTTTTATGGCTGAGTAATATTCCACTGTGTGGATGGACCCCGTTTTGTTTACCTTTTTATCTGTTGATGGACATTTGGGTTGTCTCCACCTTTGGACTCTTGTGAATCCTGCTGCTGTGAGCATATGTGTACAAGCATCTGTTTGAGTCCAGGTTTTCAATTCTTTGGGGTCTACGCCAGGGAGAGGAACGGCTGGCCCACATGACTGCACTTTGTTTAGCTTTTTGGGGAACTGCCCCCCTAGGCCTCTTTTGCTTCCTATTGTAGCCTCGCAGAGAACTCCATTCATCCGGCTCGGCTCTCCCAAACACCTGTGTCACCTGCCTGTCCAGGATTTTATTAAAAAATGAGCTTTCCCAGGTATTCAGATGGAGGTCTTGGGGGGACTCAATGGGGCTTCCAGGAACCTCCAGATCACGCATGTGGAGGAAAACCAGGCCAGCTCGATACAGTTCAGCATGTAGATATTTCCGGACAAAGAGGTAGAAGCTGTGGTGTCAGGGCTGGGCCAACCTGGGTTCGAGCCCTGACTCCACCACCTGCACCAGCCCCAGGACCCAGGCGACCCTTCCCCTCTCTGAGCCCCACGTCCTGCCTCTGGAGAACAAGAGTGGGCTCTCCTCCTAGCCCCCGGGCTTGTTGGGAGGGCTGAAAGTGGGAACTTGTGGAAAATGCCTGAGATGGAAGCAGCTGCTGCAACCCCGCAGCTCAATTCAAGTGAGCGCTGTTAGTCACTCAGCGCTGTTCACTGGCTCTCCGTGGAGGGCTGAGGCTGAGTCACTTCTGAGTCACTTCTGCTTCCCCGGGACTCCGCTTGGGGCTGAGGCATCAGAACAATGAATGAGTAAATGAATGGAGGAAAGGGAGTGACCGGGGCAGAGAGAGAAGAGGAGCAGAAGGGGGAGACAGTGAGATGGGAGGGGTGAAAAGGGTAGATAGAGGCAGAGATAAAGAAGGGGAGGAGAGAAGGAGAGATTGAGAGAAAGATTATCATCTGTCTATCATCTATCTATCTATTATCTATCTATCTACCTATTATCTATCTATCTATCTATCTACATCTATCTATCATCTAATCATCTTCTAGACAAAGACACAGAGACAGAGACAGATGGTGAGGGGAGGTAGGGAGACTTAAAATGCAGCTACACCAACCTCCTCATGGGAGCCCCACTGTGCTGGCCACACCCCGGTGCTGAGCGCTGGTCCCCTCTGTCATTGTGTGCGGGCTGCAGCATCCTCCCCTGCAGACAGGGAACCAGGCCCGCATAGCAGCCCCTTCTGCGGGAAGAGTGGTTTTGCCTAAGTACTGGTCATTACTGAGGGCCATTCTGTCCCCTCCCCCCCCAGGGGACATGTGGTGATGTCTGGAGATGTGTTGGTTGTCCCCACTCAGGGAGGGGGAGTGAGTGGCATCTGGTGGGTGGAGCCCAGGGGTGCTGCCCCACAAGACAGCCCACCCAGAGAATGCCCCGGGCCCAGATGTCAGCAGTGCCCAGGGTGAGAACCGCTGTGCTGTTTGGAAAACAGCTAGCTCACACTACACATGAGAATAAATTCCTGATGGGTTAGATGCTATAAAGCAGGGTGCTTCCCCAGTGCCTGTGAGCTACTTCCTCTCTCCCTTTCACTCAGTTTGTGTATTTAAATATGCGGCATCCTAGGCTCTCAGTATGTCAGATAATTACAGATGCAAAGCCTCTTAGGTGTCCACAGAACACCTAACCCAGTGGTTCTCAAATTGGGGTGATTGTCCCCAGGGGACACTTGGCAATGTCTGGAGATGTTGTTGGTTGTCACGCCTTGAGGGATGGTTCTGCTGGCATTTGGGGCAGTGTGTGTGTGTGTGTGTGTGTGTGTGTGTGTGTGGCCCTGGGAACAGTCCCCACCCCAGAGAACGATCGGGCCCCAAATCAGCGTGGGTCCAGGCCATTGGAGGGGTTTGCCCCGTGAGGGCGCCTTCACGAGCTGTCTCTGGCTGGTTGCTCTTTGCCTTCTCAGGGTGCTGGCAGGCCTGGGTGCTGCTCCCTCAGCTTGGCGGACGGCGCAGGGTGCTGGGTCAGGCATGCTATGGGGCTCACCTCAGCCCCTGGCTGCTCTCCCTCCCACACTTCGCAGCACACCACCCTGCAGGATGCTGAGGCTCCCGGAGAAACAGCTCCTGTATCCCCTTCCCCTTCACTGGAGCCACTCTTGGGAGATCATTTGGGGGATGCCCAAAGCCCATTCCCACAAACCTTCATCCCTTGAAACTCTTTTACCCACCTCGGGTTCCCAGGGATAATCTGAAATATGGCCAAGTATATGCGTATGTTCAGTGCTTGTTTGCATAGGCAACTCCTAGGGCATCTAAATGGAATATTCTGCAGCCATTTGAAATAATAAAAACATATCATAGTGGGAATAAACATGGAAAATGGTGCAAACTTGCCTGGAAAAATGGATACACTGATAATCACAGCCACGTGACAGCAACTCAACCACTGACCAGCAGTCCTTCCCTCTGAAAAAACTATGATTGGAACTAGATTGTAGAATGCAGAGTGATTATTTTTCTTGTTTCACATTTAATGTTTTCTCAAATGGATGCCAGGACTTTGTTCATGGGAACAAAAAGTATCCTGGTTCTGTGTCTTTGCACAGGGATCCGAGACTGGGGCCCAACAGTGAGGTCTATCAATACTTTTCTGGGTGGCGTTTGCTATGAGGTTTGCTTCCTGGGATGGGGCCACTACCTTGCTCATAAAAGCAACGGTTGATGAGCATTTAGGAACCAGAGCAGGTTTCTCAACCTCAGCGCCACTGACATTTGGGGCCGAGTCGTCCTCTGCGGTGGGGAACCGCCCTGTGTGCTTCAGAATGTTCTCGCAGCATCTTGGCCCTCACCCACTAGATGCCGGCATCACCCCCCACCAACCTGACAACCCCAAATTGCTCCTGGTTGAGAACCACCCATCCAGAAGTGATCAGACGGAAGGTGACACTTGGGTTTCAGAAAGGGGCAGAGAAAATGAACAGAGCTGCTTGCATCGATCAGTGCGAGCCGGTTCTGTGCCTGGCCAAGAGTCCCTTGCTGAAAAGTGCAGCTGTGGGGTATGACACTATCAGCTGGAGGCACTCAGGAAACAGAAACTCAACAGCATCAGCCCATTACCATTGGCCTCTCATTAGACTCAGAGGCCTGGGGTGGGGGCACCTGAAAAGTGTTCTCAAGTAAGCAGAAAAATGGCTCGCCTCCTAAGTTTGAACTCCTGGGAAAGACTGGAGATCCCCCCAAATGCACGTTTATTGTGTGTTTCTTCTGATCTCAGGGTCTCCGAAACCAGCTCTAAGCAAAGAGGGGCATTTCCACAGGTAGAGGGACCACTGTCCTGCCCTGGAAAAGTTTTGACAAAAGCTACAAAAGAGTGGGTACAGGAGGCTCTCACTCTTGTTCGCGCACACACTCAAACGCTCTTCATTGCCAGTGGAAGTGGGACGAGGCTATTTACTTGAGAAGGATGAATCAGATCGTCATCTCCCGTTTCTGCTTTTTTGGATTACCAAACCCTCTCAGCTGTTTCCAGGGCTGCCGTGGTGGGGTGGGGGGATGGCGGGAGGGAGGAAATCCCAGCCTCTGTCGCAATGGGCGAGAGTGTTTTAAAACGGGCACTGCTTATGAGCTATTTTCACTTTCTGGAAAACACTTGTGCAATTGTTTGTGGCCATGGTTACCTACCCAGACCCCCAAGAACAGGGAAGATGAGGGGTGGCTGGGTAACTTGCCAGGACAACCTCCTGGCCTGAGACATTTGGGGTGTAAGGCAGGGGTCGCCCTTGCTTACATACCAGGTGGGTAGCCCGAGTTGCCACCTCCAGCCCTCAAGGCTCTGATGTGACCCCTTCACGCAGGGCACCTGCAGGAGAGTAGTCATGTCCCCTCCAACACAAGCAACAGGTGGGGCGCTGCAAAACGTCCCCAATAGCCTCTAGTGGGGTGTGGGTACCCTTGGGAAGCAGCCAGACCAGGCTAGCACCCTTACCTCTTTGGGCCTCGGTTTCCCCATCTGGAAAAGAGCGCCCACCATGCATGGCCCTCAGTGTAGATATCGTTTTTTTCCCCTAAGATAATAGGAAATTCATTCCTTAAAAAAAATTCTGCTTAAAGGTAAGGCTAGTAAAAGGCAAAAGGCATGTCAGAAACTTAAAAAGCCTGCACACTCCAGAAGTTTGGCTAAAACCTCAGAAGCTTCAGATGTAGGTAAGGCTTTTTTTTTTTTTTTTTTTTCCAGCCCAGAGAAGGCCACGTCAGTGGGACCAGCACTTTCCCCAGCTCTGGGGAAAAGGAGGCAATTTATGGCTCAGGGAACAACCTTAAAATAGCTCTCCCTCAGTCCTAAAATGCAGTGTTTAAATTTATAGAAGAACCCACAGGTTCCTGGCAGCTGGGTGCTGCAGCTGGCAACAGGCAGGCAGGCCAGGGCAGGACCCACTTTCACCCCCCTCCTGCCAGGCTCCATGGGAGCTGCGTTGCCCCCGCCCCCGCCCCAGTACCCCAAGCCTCCAGCTTCCAAGCAGCTAGATGAGCGCTGTGATTTTTCAAAATGAAAAGAACACTTTTTAATTAAAAAAACAGCAGAGGTTTATAAAAATGAACCAGGCAGCCAAAATGCCCACCTGTCTCCTTATTTACAGTAATACAATATCTGTCATAGTCACTATGTACAATATTATAAAAAAATGTTGCTGACAGTACAAATTAAGGCTGTGTTTTTTCACAAGGCATCAAGCCTCGATCCTCTAGTGTAGACCGGCTGTGGGGGAAGACGCCACTTAATTATTGCACCATTTTGAAAACAAAACTAGTCAAGGATTGTGGTCTTCTCCCACCCGGCCTTCAGTCTCTGATTGGGGTCAGGGTGTCGGTGTCGGCGTCGTCCTCGGGAGAGCCCCGTCGGTGGCCACGCTGTGCCCGGCCCCGTCCTTCAGGCCCGATAAATACCAGTCACAGTTTGGGAGGCGCCCGCGTCCGGCGCGTGGGACCCGCCACGGCCCGCCGTGCGTGAGTGGGCGGGGGTCGTCCAGGCTACATGTGCCGCTTCATGTGTAGCGCCAGGTGGTCGGAGCGCGAGAAGGCACGGTCGCAAAGGTGGCACTGGAACGGCCGGTGGCCCGTGTGCTTGCGGTAGTGGCGCGTGAGTTCGTCTGAGCGCGCAAACTTCCAGCCGCAGCCATCCCAATTGCAGTGGTAGGGCTTCTCGCCTGCAGGGACGGGCGAGAGCGGGCCTCAGTTTCCCGGTCAGGGACTCGGCTGCCTGCGTGTGGCCGGGGTGCGTGCACTCACCCGGATAGTGGCTACTCGCGCGTGTGCGCAATCTACCCCTACCCAGTTCCCTGACGCACTCCCCTCTACATTTTGAACTTTTGAGGATCCTGGGCACGGGGCCCTCACTCGCAGAACTGATTCTCGCTGCCTCTAGGGGTCCGAAGAAGCACGCACTGTCCACTCCCCAGTGTTTGGAGCCACGCCCCCAGAAGGGTCCTAACCTTGCACACTGTCCCCGACATTATGAGACAGTCTCCCTAGGGTTCCTAAGCGCGCACCCCCTCCCCAAAGCCCTGAGCCACGCTCCCACCCGCAACCTGGCGAGCCCTCGCCTCCCCAGCCTTCTGTGACAGAGTGCCCCGTAGGTTCCTAAGGGCTAGCCCAGTCCCCAACCTCCCGCGCCACGCCCCCAGGGGAGTCCTAAATGCGCGCCCACTCCTCCATCTCCTGGACGCGCCCCTCCCCCCGGGCCCGGGCGGCCAGCGCCTGCCTCTCACCTGTGTGAGTGCGCAGGTGCGCCTTGAGGTGCGAACTCTTGGTGTAGGTCTTGCCGCAGCCCGCGTAGCTGCAGGTGTGCGTGGCGGTGCGCTTGCGGGGCCAGGAGCGGCGGCCGCGCTTGGGTTTGGCCTCAAGCAGCTCCAGCGGGGACGCCGGCGGCGTGAGGAGACCTCGGGCGGCGGGCGGCGCCAAACCCAGGGCTGCTGCCGCTGCGGCGGCAGCTGCGTCGTCGAAGAGGCCGAAGGCGGCGGGAGCGGGCGGCCCATAGTGCAGGCCGGGCCCAGGGGCGCCGAAGGTGGGGCCGCTGTAGGGCGGCGGGAAGGGGGCGCGCGGGCCGGACGCTGGCAGGCGCGCGGGGCCGTCGGGGCTGAGCGGCGGCGTGTCGGGCGGCGGCGGCGGGCGGCCCCCGGGGACTCGCATGCACGCGGCCGCCGGGCCCGGGGCGCCCTCGCGCTTGAGGCCCCGCGGCCCGCGGGCCAGGCTGGGCGCGCAGCCGTAGCCGCCGCCGCCGCCGTCGGTCTCGGGGGGCTCGGCCTTCACCAGGCGGCCGGGCGGCGCCAGCAGGAAGCGGCCGTGCAGCGCGGGCCCCGGCGGCCCGTCCAACTCCGGCCGCAGCAGCTCGGACACCAGGCTGCCCGCGGGGGCGCCGTAAGGAGGCGGCGCGCCAGGCTCGGGGTAGTAGAACGCGGGCGGTGGGGGCGGCGGCGGCGCTGGCTCGGGGGCCGCCTCCGCGCCGAGGCCGTCCAGCCCCATGGACAGGATGAAGTCCAGTACACTGTTGAGGTCGTCGTCGGTGCCGCCTGCCTCAGGCTCTGCGCGCGGCCAGCGCTGGGGGTGACAGGGCAATGGGGCGCGGCGTGAGCGCGCGGCGGGCAGGGGCGCCCCGCGAGCCGCCTGCCTTCTACCGCCCTGAGCCTGCGGCGCCCGCGTCCTGCGTTCCCTCCGCCTACGTTCTCCTGCCCCGTGCCCACCGTCTCCACTGCCTGCACGCTGTGACCCCGAAGCCCACGCTCTGCTACCCTGCGCCGGCCGCCCCCGCTGTCCCTGCCGCCCTCACCTCCTGCAGGCCGCGCTCGCGACACGGGCTGGCGAAAGTGGAGAAGGACGGCAGGATGGGCTCGCTCAGCGCCATGGCCTGGACCCGGGGCCAACGCGGCTTCGGACCCTGGTGAGCGGCTGCTGGGCGCGGGCGGGGACGGCTCTGCGGGCCGCGGGCGGGCCCGCCCCAGCCTTATAGACGCGGCGCGCGCGGGGGCCGGGCCAAGGCGGCGGCGGCGGAAACGCGTCCCGGATGGGGACGAGCTCCGCGCGCAGCCTAAATTTAGCCGCGGTATATAAGCCGGCGGGCGGCGGCAGCCCCGGCCACTGTGGCGGCCAGGCCCTGCGCCGCCGGCCGGCCAGGCCGCGCCCCCAGCCCGGGCCCGCCCCCGCGTGTCTCCCGGGCGACGGCATCAACACGCGCTCCACAACAGCCGCGGGACGCCCAGGGATCCCCGGGGCGCCCCGCGCTCCCGCCTGCGCACAGACGGGGAGGACCTGTAGCGGGGGTGGCATCCGGCACCCCGGACTCTGAGCGGAATGTGGGCGTCGCGGCCTCCCGGGATCCCCGATGGATGGGGAGAATGGGCTCCAGAGCCTCAGGGGGGGTCCTCCCCAGAACCCCTGGTGGGTGGTGCGATTGGCCTGGCAGCTTCAGAGTGGGATTCCCCGGGAACCCTGATGGATGGGGAGATTGGGGTTCCCAGAACTCATGATGAATGGAGAGACTCAGCCTCTCATTTTATGGGGACTTGCCTAGCCTGACCCGCTGTTACACCCATCACGCAGAAAAAGACTTGCACGAGGACATCAAGAAAAATGTTCAGGGGACCCCGGGTCAACAGGTCAAGTGCTTACCTTACAACTGCCAGGGGATCGAACCCCAGCCCCAGCAGTGCAAACCACATGCTGAACTGCCCCTAGTTCTGTTCCCGCCCCTCATGGCCCCACCTCCACCTGCGTGGAATGAAACCATGTCACAACTAATGATGTGCAACTACTATGGCCCCCCCCCCCTCTTGTCTCTCTCACCTTCTCTCAAACAATAAAATCTTAGGGAAAAGAAAAAAAAGAAAGTTCAGGCTTTGAGAGGCTGTCTCTCAAGGAAGCCCTTGAGAGTAGGGACACTGCGGCCCAGGGGGTACTGGGTGGGGGGAGGCTTGAGCGTTTGCAGCTGTTGGCAGGCCTGGTGACTTTACTGACTTACAGAAGTGAAGAGACTCAAGATAGGACGACAATCTCTCCTCCAACACAGACCCAGCACTGGGTGGGTGGGGACATAGGGGACAAGCCCACCAGGTGTGCTTCTTAAACATGCCACCTGTATGTATCCTCTGTACCACAGCCCTGTCAGCAAGCGGTTGTCACTATGTGGACACTGGGAACAGAGCAGCCAACAGACAGAGAAACACCCGCCCACCACCTTGGAGGCTTCCACTCTAGGCGGGCGGGGGATGTAAAATAAGTATTTTGGAGATAGGAGCCTTTTAGAAAAATAAAGCAGGGGAGAGGGGTAGGAAGTGAGTGTGTGTGAGCGGGAGAGAGAGAGAGGGGGTGTGTGTGTGTGACATTTTGAACATTACCCAAGAGGAGTTGTGTGAGTAAAGACCTGGAGAAAAAGGGAGCCAAGTGGGTATTGGGAGAGCATCTCACGTTGTGACCTGGAGCCAGTGTGCAGCCTTGGTCTCGTGACCTCAGAACTGATGTTCTGGACCTGGAGGCATCGGGGTCCGCTGTCATCCCAATACAGCCAGGTGGCAAGGGGTGCAGGCAGCTCCTGCCCTTGAAGCCTTCTCTGAGGGCCAGAAGGGCTTTGCCACTGGCAGCAGCTGGAGTGACACAGACCAGGGCTGCTGCAGGAGGGTGGCCTTGGTACCATGCAAGTGCCAAGGAGCCCCTTTTGGGCCCACAGTCCTGGACCCTCCCAGGTGGAAGGAGCCTCAGAGGTGTGCCACCTCACCGTGATTCATCCAGTTTGTGGATTCGATAAACACTCACTGATAAGCCCTATCTGCCAGGCAGTGGGGACCCAGAGGTGCTTCAGTGCCAGGCACAGTTGCTGGAGGGGGCAGGGACTCCCTCTGCAGCTTTCCCGGGCTGCTGGAGTCTTCCTCAAATCAAGCTCAGATCTGTTTGGCCATTGACCCCTCGCTGTGTGACCTGGAGCAAGTGGCTTTGCCTCTCTGGGCTCGCTTCCTCATCTGTGAAATGCAGGCAATAATAGTACCTCCCCCCGAAAGGATATTGTGAGGGTCACACAAACTCTTTTTTGTGGATGTCATCCCATGAGCTGTCTTTTAAGTTCTCTTCTCATTGCCTCTCTCTGGACCTCAGTTTCCCCATATGATATAGGGAATTCCACGATTCTCAGGGGGTTACAGGCCTCTGTCCTCTCTTCGGCCTTTGACAGCTCCTTCAGCACTTGTCAGCCCACCCTCTCCCCACTCTGAGTTTCCTTGTGGGTCCTGGACCACACCAAGTACTTTCCCCCTCCAAACCTCTGTGCTTGCTGTGTCCTCCAACAAGCAACCATTCCTTCCTCCTGCATTCCACTTGCTTGGCCCTGGCTCATCTTCCCTCTCCTTAACCAATGAACTTCCTTTTCTTACAGCAGTGTTAGGTTTACAGAAAAAATGAGCAGAGAGTACAGAGAGCTACCACATATCCTTCCATACACACAGTGACCCCAGTTAGTAACATCTTACATGAGTGTTGTTTGTACATTTCTTAGAATTGAAGAGCCATGATAAGTACATTATTATTAACTGGAGTCCTAGTTTACTTTAGGGGCCACTCTTGGCATTGTACATTCTATGGGTTTTGACAAATGCACATGCTCATGAATTTACTGTTATATGGAATCATTTCACTCACTGAAAGTCCCCTGTGCTCCACCTCTCCACCCCTCCCACCTCCCTAACCCCTGGTTGGGTTCCACAGTTTTGCCTTTTCCAGAATGTCACATAGTTGGACTCATGCAGGATGTAGCTTTTCCAGACTGGCTTCTTGTGCTAGCAGTATGCACTTAAGATTCCTCCATTTCTTTCTGTGACTTGATAGCTTATTTCTTTTTATTGTAGAATAATATTTTGTGGTCTGGATATTCCATAGTTTATCCATTCACCTACTGAAGGATGTCTTAGTTGCTTCCAGTTTTGGGCAATATACAGTAGGCTCTCAGTTAACTGGCACCCATGGGGATTAGTAGATGCCAGGTAAATGTAAGTAGACTCTCTGTTAACGGAACTCAAGTAACCAGCACTCTCAAGCAACCGGCAAAATATCAAGTAACTGGCAAACTATTTTGCCGGTTGCTTGAGAGTGCTGGTTGCTTGCTTTCCGCTTAACAAGGGGTCTACTGTAGTTGCTAAGTAGAATATATGTTGAATGTGGCTGCTATAAACATTCATATGAAAGTTTTTGCCTGGATATAAGTTTTCACATTAATTGGATAAAGATCTAGGAATGCAATTGGTGGATTGTAAGAGAAGACTATGTTTAGGTTTGAATGAGACCGCCAAACTGTCTTCCAAAGTAGCTGTACCATTTGCATTCCCACCTGTAATGAAAAAGTGAGAGTTCCTGTTGCTTCACATCGTCACCAGCATATGGTGGTGTCAGTTTTTCATATTTTAGCCATTCTAATAGGTACGTGGTGGTATCTCATGCTGTTTTAATTTGTAATCCCCCAATGACATCTGACATGGAGCATCTTTTCATATGCTTCTTTGCCATCTGAATATCTTTGATGAGGTAGCTCTTCAGATCTTTGGCTCACTTTTTCATTGGGTTGTTTTTTTTCTTATTGAGTACTAAGAGTTTGTTGTATACTTTGGACACCAGTCCTTTATCCAATAGGTGTTTTGCAAAGATATTCACCCAGTCTGTGGCTTGTCTTTTGAGTCTCTGAACAGTACCTTTTTGTAGAGCAGAAATCTTTCATTTTAATGAAGCCCAGATTATCAGTTTTTCCTTTCCCAAATTATGCTTTTGGTCTTGAATCTAAAAAGTCGTTGCCAAACCCAAGTTTATTCCATTTTCCCCCATTTATCATCTAAATTTATAGGTTTTCATTTTACATTTAGGTGAATGCACCATTTTGAGTTGTTTGTTTGTTTGTTTTTGTACGTGGACATGTAGATACCTGGTGGTTCTAGGACCGTTGTTGAAAAGCTGTCCTCAGCTCATGGTCTGTATGTTTCAGCATAAGTGTGGGTTTTCCAGGCCCCCCGGCCCCGCCCATACCAGCCTGTAGTTCCTTTCTCCACCCCTTGTTGTTTGTTCTACAGCATTTTTCAACCATTGGTCATTATTTTTATCCACCTTGTGCCTTTTTCTGATTTCTAAACAAGTGGTGTGTGAATTGTGGGGAGGGCGGAAGCCTGGTCTTTATTGGAGTCACAGTGCAAGCCCAGCCCAGAACACAGTGGGTGTTCCACAGACATGAGTGGGTATATCTCTTGCAGCTTCTCAGAGGAACTCCTGTGTCTTCACTTCTGCAGGATTGTCCACACTTTCTTCTCCTCAGCCCAGCCTCCTGTGAACTTTATTATTTTTTTCCTGTCACCATGAATAATAGGTTGATGAGTCCCCCAAAAGATATGTCCAAGTCCTAACCCCTGGCACCTGTGAATGTGACCTTATTTGGAAGGACGGTCTTTGCAGACATAATTAAGGGTCTCAAGATGAGATCATTCTGGGTTAAGGTGGGCCCAATGGTAAGAGTCCTTATAAAAGAAAGAACACAGAGCCTCAAGCACAGAGAAGGCGGCCATGGGAAGACGGGGGCAGATTGGAACAACGTGACTACAGCCAGGGAACACCAAAGGTTGCCTGGAGCTGCCGGAAGCTGGGAGAGGGGCCTGGGATGGATGCTCCCTCAGAGCCTCATCAGATGGAACCAACCCTGTCGACAAGGCTTCTGGCCCCCAGAACGATAAGAGGACACAGTTTGTCTCAGTTTGTCGTGGCCACCCCAGAAATCCCATACACTGTGGTAACCAGCTGTTCTACCCGGCTTCCTTCGTCTCCAGCCAAGGAGCACCCCCAGCCCCCCAAAGCAGGGATCCCCTTGGATTCATCCCTGTGTTCCCCAGGTCCAGCTGTGAACCCAGTGTCGGAACAAACACAGTGTGAAGACGCTGGCTACCCACCGGCATCTCTGGCAGTGGCTCGGCACTTCAGAGTACCTGGTGAGTGGCACCAACAGAGTCACCAATGAATGGGAAGAGCGTGGACTTCAGTTGTTCTTGCTGTGACCTTGGGCATGTCTCTTAATCTCTATGAGCCTCAGTTTCATTGGGAGATGGCACAGGTAAATGCTCAAGAGTGCTTGCTGCCCAATTAAGGGCATAAGCCAATGAGCCAGACAGGGGGTCCCGGACAGGGCACTGTGGGGGAGGCTCAGTGCTGGAGGGGGAGGGGTGAGAAAATGGCTTCTCTCATGCTGTGATCCGGTCACCCTGCCATCCAGGCTGTGCCTACCTGTGTGGGTGTGTGTCCCGGTGACATGTCAGGTGATGATGCTTTTGGAGAAAGATTTCTGGACTTGAAGTCAGGTCCCCACGCTGCCTCTTAGTATGTGAGTGACGTACCCTTACCAAAGCTCCACAGACTCTGAGCAGCCTGTCTTATCAGCTGCTAAGGATGGAAGTGGGGAAGGAGGCATATCTCCCGGGTTCTGTGCTCAGTAAATGGACCGATGATGCTGAAACATGAGGTGGGTGCTAGGTATCATGGGTATGTTCTGCGAGGGTATGAACCTACTCTGTGTCTTGCCATCCCCCTCTCCCACTTGGGAACTTTATGCCTCATGACGGCGATGCTCTCATTGTCCTCTCTTTCACAAGGCCACCTAACAACCTCACATTAATGCTTGTAGTCTAAGCCAAGGAGACAGATCATTCGCCTCTAATCCATCAACAATGTTTTGAGCACTGTGCTGGCACAGATTCTGAGATTTCATCTAGGCTCAGTTCTGGGAAACCCTACTGAGATTGATTAGTGATGTCTCTTACCGGCAGAGGCCTGTATGAGTGATCCTTGTGTAGCCGAGTTCACTGTCGCCTGCCAGGCTGTCTTTAGGGCTCAGGAAACTTGCAGATCAAAAGTTGTCCATTTGAGCAACAGATAAACATGTTTACTCTCTCTGCTGGACATGAAGAGGCAGCTAAAAAAGTACACAGCCCACTTCTCCCTACAGAGAGCTTACACTCAGTGTCCTGGAACTAGGTCCTGGTTATTTCTAGTTTCCTTCACTTCTTTCCACGTTCCTACTGAAGTTTAGCCCGCCTCTCCCTTTACCAGCTGTTCCACCCTAAATAGCTATTGTGTACACTTGGCCCAGCTTCCAAGAGCAAGCACTCAGGAATTCTACAGAAAACACGTCACCGAAAATACAGCTGAGCTTTGAAGACAAGTTATGAATGCTCTAGAGGAATTACAGTCGCATGACAGCAGCAACTGGACCACAACTCCCAGCTGGGTTGATTGGGGTGTTTCCGCTTAGGTTTGCGCAACTCTTTCACAGTGTCTTGCCAAACTGGGCTCCCCGTGTCATAAAGATATCTGGTAGCTCGGCGTTTCTTGAGAATGGGAAGTGAGGTGTGCAGGGACACACCTGCAAGTGGGCTTCTTTCCGAGGTCACCACCTTGCCACCGCCGCACTCTGAGCTGAGGCTCAATGAGAAAGGGCCCTTTCCAATTTGTCCTGTCTCTGGGGGTTTCTAATTGCTTATGAGCAACTCAGCAGTGACTGTGAGGGGAGGGTACAAGGCTTATTTGGTTGGTGGCTGATGGGTAGCTATGACAACTCCTCATCTCCTCGCTAGCCAGCCATGACTGCCTTAGTCTAGTTTACACAGAGGACAGGAGCAGGGGAGGGAGCAACGCTGATTAACCACCTGCTGTACGCCAAGCCATGCACTGAAGAACTGCCTGTGTTTTCTCACTTAATCTTCACAGCAGGTCTGTTCAGCATAGTACGTGATGGATATAACGAAGGAGGCTCAGCCAGCAGCTCCAGGTGAGATTCTGGCCCTGGCACCCTCAGGCCACCCAGTGACCTTGAACGAATGGCCTTCTTGTTTTGGACCTTGGTCCCTCACCTATCAAAGAGGCATGAGAATGCCTGTCTGGTCACATGTTGTTTAGATAGGAGACACCACATATAAAGGACTTTTCCTAGAAGAGGCCCTTCATTCCTGGAAGCAATTTTTATTTACCTAAATCAAAGGAAGACCCACCCTGGCTTGCAGCTTAAAAATATATCAAGGGGGAAGCTGGGATGGCTCAGTGGGTTAAGCACTCCCTTTGCAGCCCTGGAGCCTGGGGATCGCATCCCAGCTCTAGCCCATGCGGACTCATATGCTGAACTGGGGTGTGTCCCCAGCTCAGTTCTTGCCAGGGCCTATGCTGGAGGCTCCTGGCCCAGTTCCTGCCCTGTGCAGCCCTGTGCCCACTTGTGGAGTGAAACTATATGGAAAACAAATGCTGTCAACTATGGAGACTGCTCTGGGCCCTCCCCCTTCTCTCTGTCTCTCTTTGTCTCTCCCTTTCTCTGTCAAAAACAATTAAAAAAATCTTAAAAAAAAATCAGAATACCAATAGTATTCTTTATATTTAATGTATATTCCAGTGTTAATTTATATACATGTATAGTTATGTTCATAATTTCTATTTGTGACATTCACATGATATAAAATTAACCATTTTAAAGTAAAAAATTCAGTGGCATTTATGACATTCACAGTGCTATGCAACCATCACCTCTATCTAGTTCCAGAACATTTCTATCATCCCAAAAGGAAACTCAGTCCCCATGGGCACTCACTCCTCACTCCCTCTCCCCCGCCCCTGACAACCACCAATCTGCTTTCTATCTATGCAGTTATCTGTTCTGGACATTTCCTATAAAAGGAATTATACGATATGTGACCACTACAGCTTTTGTTCAGCCAATTGCTAAGCAAGGTTTTTACATTTATGAATGGTTGAAAAAAATGGAACAAAAATATTTTATGATACATGAACATTCTATGAAAATCAAATTTCAGTGTCCACAAATTTATTGTCACACAGCCATGCCCGCTCATGACTGTATCGAGACTCTATGTATAGAAAGAGGCTGCATGGCCTGTAAGGCAGAATGTATTGACTCTCTATCCTGAAGCTTAGAGAAGGTGATTACTTCTTCGAGGGAGAAGCCAGCAGAGCTGCCTCTGTACTCGAGTCTGAGTGGGACCCCACACCATTGCTGCCTCAGTGTGCACTGATAGACATTCATGGCACACTTCTTTGTGCACAGATGCCAGATAGAGCCTTCAGCCAGAGTATGCTGGTCCCTGCCCTCGGGTAGCTCCCCAGCATATTCAATCAGTAACTCGCCAAATAAAGATGGGAAGGAATCTGCAGACATCCGTGAGGTCAGCAGTCTGAGCAGTCAATATCTGGCATGTCTCGTGCTTCTGGTTGCAAAGGTACAGTTTATTAGTGATGACTGGAGAGTGCTTTTTTTCCCTTAGATTCTTTTGTTACCTGTTGGCTGTAACATCTCGGGGCTGCTCTGCTTCTTCCATGGTGAATGGCCTCGGGCACATTGCTTCACCCCACTGACCTGCAGTGGCGTCATGGGGGTGGGAGATAATGATGCCATGATGTCATCACCATAGATTATTAATAATGACAGGACTCTGTCAGGGGTGAATTGTTTAAGGACCCTGTTTAACTTTATTAAAGTTTCTTTGTAAAGTTCTACGTATTTTGGGATGGGCCACTGGTTATTTCTAGGTGCCTGGAACAATTTCTTTGGAAAACAGAGAAGTATGAAAATATCTTTCAGATTCATTGTTTTCACTTTCATTTTAGTTTTTATTTTGAGGAGAAATTCACATAACATAAAATTAATTATTTTACAGTGAACAACTCAGTGGCATTATATTCACAATATTGTATAACCATCACTTCTTATTATGCCATAAATATTCCAGAACATTTTCATTTTCCCAAAAGAAGACCCTGTCCCCATTAACAGTCACTCCCTTCCCCTCCCTGAGCACCTGGTGACCACTACTCTGCTTTCTGTCTCCATGGATTTGTTTGTTCTGGACTTTTCATATAAATGGGATCATATATGTGTTCTTTTTGTGTCTGGCTTATTTCACTCAATATAATGTTTTCAAGATTCAGCTTGGTGTCATATATGTCAGTGCTTCATTCCTTTTCACGGCCGAATAATATTACACTGTATAGACATATCACATTCTGCTTATCCATTCATCAAGTGGTATACATTGGGTTGTTCCCACTTTTTGGCTATTATGAGCAATCCTGCTGTGAACATCATGTACAAGTATTTGTTTGAGTCCCTGCTTTCAATTATTTGGGATACGTACTTAGGAGTGGAATTGCTGGGTCATGTGGTAATTCTATATTTAACTTCTTTGGGGAGCCATCTAATCAGATCCATTTTTAAAGGCTCCACTGGGCTGGAGCAAGTGTTGGGGTCTTCTAATTATGCTCCCCCCACCACTGGGGATATTTGTTCTTCTGGTATTTACTTTGAGCTTCTATATGCACAGTCTCATTTCCTCCTCCTAGCTCCCATGATGGCTGTCTCTCTCTTACACACAGTCTCTCTCCCCCTGTTCTGAGAACACGGGGCTTCTCCCGGTTTCTATTGAGAGCCAGGCCATGGGCCAGCTGAGGATTGGGGGAGACCTCCATCCCCTTGTCTTTGTAACTCAGACAGGATGGATCTCACCTGGATGATGGAATGAGCCCCTTTACAGATGAGGAATCTGAGGCTCAGGTGGGGGTTTGGAACCCCTATTCTACCACATCAGCCCCTCACCCCTTATTTCCAGTTCTTCAATATCTGTGCAGCTTTGCACATTGACCCTGGGCGAGTGGCTGGCACATGGTCCCTGCACTATGAATACTTTTCTGGTTGAATTTGGCATAGAAAAAAATCTTAAAGAGAGACAGGCTCTGATAGAAAAACATTTACAATATAGTAGGGAGCATGGTGCCCCCCCCCCCCAAAGGTATCCTAACCTCTCATCTGTGAATGTGAAATCCTTGGAAACAAGGTCTTTGTAAATTAACTGAAAGATCTCCAGATAAGATCATCCTGGATTTAAGGAGGATCTAAGGCCAGTGTCGGGTGTCACTGTAAAAGAGAAAAGGAAAAAGAGAACAGGAGGCTGTGTGACAATGGAGGCAGAAACGAGCCTGTAGCTACAAGCCAGGAACACTATGGATGGCTGGAGCTGCCGGGAGCCGGGAGAGAGGCCTGGGAGGGAGTCGCCCTTGAGGCCCCAGAAGTACCCCACTCTTGATTTCAGACTTCTGGCCTCCAGGACTGTAGGGAATAAATTTCTGTTTAAAGCCCGCCAGTTTCTGATCATTTGTTACAGCAGCTCCAGGAAACTCATACGCAGTCAGGAGCTGGCTGGAGGGGAGAGCTGGGGTCTCAGCAAGCCAGGCCCGGGCTGCGTGGGGCTGAGAAGGCCCTCAGCATGGTCCCCGGGCCTGGCAGGGTGGAAGGTGCACCCACAAACAACCAGGGTGGGGTAAGATAAGTGCCAAGACATGCAATTGTTATTATCATTACTAGGAGTCATGATTGGCCCGTGAAATGGGGGCTCATTATCTCCCCAACTCCAGTCCATCCCTTTATCTCCCACCCCAGTTAATGGAGCTGCTTCTGCCTAGACTAGAGCCATTAGATCAAACAGGACAGCCAGTTACATTTGAATTTCAGATAGACAAGGCATGACGTTTTCGCCTAAGTATGTCTCCGATCACTCTTCCCCTCCCCGCCTTAGCTCAGAGCCCTTGTTGTTTTTACAAATAACCTTTTTATTTGGGAATGACAAATCTAATTGCAGAAAAGCTGCAAAGCTTAGATGCAGAGGTCTGTATCCCTTTTGTCCAGTTTTCCCAGAAGTTCTTACAACATCTTACAGGACCACAGTGCATTTGTGGAAACTGAGAACGTGACATTGGGATGATGCTGTTGACTAAACTCCCAACTTTATTTGAATGTCCCCAGATTTTCCGTGAATCTCTTCTTTCATTTCCATCCTCTGGTCTGTGATGATTTCTCAGACATTCTTTGTTTTTCTAATGACCTTGGCAAAATTGTGGCATGCTGGCCAGTAGCCCCCAAGATGTCTTCATGCCCCCAATATGACTTTGTGTGATGTTTTCTTGTGATTAGATGAGGGTATGGGGTTTGAGGGAGAGGACCACAGAGGTGTGGTGTCTTCCACTTCATGTCATACCAGTGGCACCTGCGTGGCTTTTCACAGTGATATTAATTAACCCTTAACCCTGTGCTTTACATCTGGAGCACTGAAGCAACCTTCCTCAAGCATCTTCAGGAACCGGGAGGGGGTTTCGTTCCTTGAAATGAGAATATAACAATAGGTGATGTGCCCCCTTCATGGTGCTGCTCTGCTGGAAGACCAATGTCAACAGGAGAGCCTGGAACCCCCAAGTGGTCCTCCTACCTTCTCCCCGACAGTTTCCTATTGTGGACACTTTACAGCCTTAAACCCACAACGAGAGGCAGATGCTTCTGCCTAAAGTGTGCTACTCTAATTTGCAGCCCAAAGAACATTGATTGAGCCATTTTAATGCTCAGAGTTGATTTAATCTGCATAGCATCTCCATGAGGTTATCTGAAATTATCTGAGGAAAACAGAGGCTCAGAGAGGCTGAGATACCTACTGAAGGTCACACAGCAATTCAGGTCTGCTTGCACCCACCAATGCCAGTCACTATTGCAAGAAAACAGTTCTGTGGTTAAGGTACAGCCCCCAGAATATGTTCTCAAAAGGCAGGGGGAAGGCAGGTCAGGGTGAGAACTGGGTTACAGAGCCCCATAAGCAGGATTTTCCAGCCTCAGTACTGCTGACATCTGGGGCCAGATCATTCTCTGTGGTGGGTGCATAGTAGTGTCTTGAACAGTAATCCCTGGTCTCCACCTGCCAGATGCCAGAGGCAGCCCTTCCGGTGTGACAACCAACAATATGTCCCAAGTTTTCCCCTGGGGACAGTGGGGAGACCCTTTGTCTAACCATGCATGGGAGGCCAGGCTGCTTCTCAGATCTGTGGTTTGTGTTTCCTGCAAACTTCGGGGCTCTGCTGGAGGCTTGGTTGAAAGATGTTGGACACTTGCAATTTAATAAGAAAAGTCTGAGTCCCCCTGACCCTGGGGAGCCTTGCACTCAGTGATCTGTACTGTTTACCCCCAAATAATGACTTACAAACCACAGAAAGGAGGCCCGTCACATGCTGGAATGTACGGGCAAGAAAAACCAGCGGCACAGTCAGCTCCCAGCCTGACTCATGTCGCTGTGCTGGGAGCTCTGCCAAAACCTGACTCACAGCCTGCGATGTCACACCTGTGCCCCCGGCCTGGAGACAGCGCCCCTCTGAGAAAATATTGGCTAAGCCCATGGCAATTGGGCTGGGCTGTGGGCTTGCTTGCACACCCAGGGTAGGAAGGGGCGTGGGACCCATGCTGGCCTCGCACACTCAGGGCCCCCCGGCTGTTTGTAGAAGGGACGCTGAGTCAGTGGTGGAAGCTGCTTCTGGGCAGAGCACCCTTGGAGAAAGGAGGAAGGCAGTGGGATTTCAGATATGCACCTCCTGGTCCTGTGCATTCATTTTTGTTCTTAACTTTTTCTTCTTATAATTGAGGTGAAATTCATATAAGAGAAAATGAACCTGTTTTAGTCTGCTGGGTCCTCTATAACAAAATACCATAGAGGCTTATTAACAACAGAGATTTTCTTCTCAAAGTTGTGGAGGCTGGAAGTCCATGATCAAGGATTCAGCTCCTGGTGAGGCCACCTCCTGATTCACAGATGGTGTCTTCTAGCTGTGTCCTCACATGGCAGAAGGGGCAATGGGGGCACTTTAATAAAGGAACTGATCCCATTCACGAGGGCTCCGCCCTTATGACCTAATCACCTCCCAAAGGCCCCACTTCCTAATACCATCCCTTTGGAGGTTAGGTTTCAACATATGAATTTGAGGGGGACGCAAGCATTTGGTCTATAACATAACCATTAACCATTCTTAAGTGTACCCGTTCAGTGGCATTTAGTACATTCGCAATGTTGTGTACCCATCACTACCATCTAGTTCTAGTACATTTTCATCATCTCCCCAATCTACCCCATCCCCATAATCAGTCCCTCCCCATCTCCCTCCCCCAGCCCCCAGCAACCACTAATGTGCTTTCTGTCTCTATGGATTTGCCTGTGCTGGACATTTCATATCAGTGGACTCATAGGACATGTGGCCTTGGGTGTCTGGCTTCTCTCACTCAGCATCGTGTTTTCAGGTTCATCTATGTTGCAGTGTGTGTCCTCTTTATGGCTGAGCAATAGTCCACTGTGTGGATGGACCACATTGTGTTTGTCCACTCATCCACTGATGGATTTTTTTTTTTTTAATTATGTATTTAATATTATTTTATTCAGATAAAAAGATCTCCACGGGCCGGATGAGAGGGCCTCGCAGGCCGCAGTTTGGAGAGACTGATGGATTTTTTTGCAATTATAAATAGTTGTTGCAATGAACAAGTGTGTACAAGTATTTGTTTGAACACCTGTTTTCAGTTATTTTATCTCTGTACTTAGGAGTGGAATTGCTGGGTCATGTGGTAATTCTATGTTTAAGCTTTTGAGGAACTTCCACACTGATTTCCATAGCAACTGCATCATTTTACATTCCTACCAGAACTGCACAAGGGTGCCAATTTCTTCAAACTAACACTTGTTATTCCTCCTACCTCCCTTTTATTTTTCCAACCTAGTGGGTTTAATTTGCATTTATTTTCTTTAAAAGATTTATTTTATTGCTTTGAGAGAAGGTGGGGTGGGGAGAGAAGAGAGGAGGGCCCAGAGCAGTCTTCATAGTTGTGCATCATTAGTTGCGACATGGTTTCATTCCACACGGGTGGATGTGGGGCCACACGGAGCGAGAACTGAACTGGGGGCCTCCCGCATGGGAGGCGAGAACCTTTGCCATTGTGCCATCCTGGCGGTTACCAGTTGTGCCACAGTTCAGCATATGGGTTTGCACGGGCTGGGGCCAGGGCTGGGACTCGATCCCTGGACCTCACGGTTGCAAAGTAAGCTCTTAACCCGCTGAGCCATCCTGGCTTCCCTGCATTCATTTTTAAGCATTTTCTGTGTGCAGGCATTGGTGCAGGTGGTGAGGGGGTTCCTCTGTCCTGGATTTTCAGTCTAGGGTGTTGGTTCTTAACTTGGAGCAATGGTAAGGTGACCAGACATCCCGCTTTTGGCGGGACAGTCCCGATTTTTAACAATTTGTCCCGTGTCCCGTGGCATTTAAAAAAAGTCCCGATTTTTGGAAAGAATGCACGACAAGCTAGGGAACGGCGGGAGATAGACCAAATTTTTAATCAAGAACCCCCTCCCCTCCCAGGTAAATGCTGTCCCGCTTTACCAATGTTAAAATCTGGTCACCTTAAGCAATGGGCATATAGGTAGCTTCATAAGGCCAAGAGGGGCATCCAGGAGGACTTCCTGAGAGGGTGATGGGTAAGAATTGATTAGGCCAAGGGTCTCAAACTATGGGCCGAGGGATGGCACAAGCCCCCACCTTGGTCCCTGCGGACCCCTGAGTGGTTATGCTGATGTGGCCCATGGGTGGAATTGGAGTGTGGGAGTCCTTTGTCCCCATTGTAAACATAGTCTAATGCCTGTTTCTCCAAATGAAGACAGTGTGCACTGAGGAGGTGAAAGGCCTTTGTCCTCTGGGCTGTGGGCCTCCACACCCTGGGCAAGAGAAGCTCCCTGAGACAAGAATGGAGGGACCATCCACTCTGAACGTCCTCTGTCCCCATGCAGAAGAGCCATTTGCTCACTTTTGAGGACTTTGGGAGGTGATTGGCCATTGGCTTTTGTCCTCATCAAGTCCAAAGGGGTTCACTTGGAAAGCTTATTGATTTATGGCGACAAAGAGCCTCATTGCGGGCAACCTGAGGGCCACGTCCCTGTGACTCACTGTGTCCCCACCTCCCAGAAGCTGTGTGCTATGGGTGGTGGCCATGGGGGGAGGCTGCATGCATTCGGACAGCTCCCAGGCACGCCTTGTCCGGGAGGACTCTGAGTCACCAGGGAAGCCAGCAGGCAATGGGGACCCAACCCCTTTTTGGGTCCAGTTTGGGGACCTTGGGCAAGTCTGTTGCCATGCCTGCCAAGTGGAGCTTGAGGGGTATTGGGAGAGATAGCAAGACTAAATCTGTACAGCGCTGGCTCATAGACAGCCCGTCCCCATGGTAGCCATCAGAGCAGATGACAGCTCATCCTGCACAGAGAGGTGGCCCTGTGAGCGTACGTTCTTTCAGACCTTCTCTCTCTACCATTGTCCACCTGTCCTTGACCCATGAGGCTTGCCCCTCTGCAGAATCTCTCTGCCCATCCAGTCAAACCAATTGCTTCTTATTCCCAGGCAGAGTAGGAGTTCGCTGGGGGACGGGGCTGGCAGGGCTCCAAGCTCCTGTGCTGATAGTGGGTGGAAGGTTGTACTGAATGCTCCTGCTTGACCCTTTGCCTGGTGCTCCCGCCTGTGACTGCTTGAGCTGGCAGGAGGCGTGAGGTCTGTGTCATCACTGCCCCTTCATGCATGTACTAGGTGCTCAATAAATGCCTATCTGATCTTTTCAAATGCAGGTAAAATTTCAGACAGCTGAGTGCGCACATCTGAAGCATACGCTCAGTTGATTCTGCTGATGGGACCATCACCAAGATGAAAACATAAAAGCATCCAGCAACCCTGAAGGCTCTCTGCGCAGGCGAGGGAAGCCACGCCTCAGACCTCTGTCACCGGAGAGGAGTTTTGCTTGCTGTTGATTTCACTAATGTGCAATCACAATTATGTCCTCTTTCATGTCTGGCTTTGTTGCTCAGCATTGTGCCCACTGGGTTCCTCCACTTTGTGTATGGAGCAGGTGCTTTGTCCTTTTCATTGGTGTATACTATTCCATTAAGTGAATACACTGTAGTTCATTCACTGAAGACATGTAGGGTGTTTCCTTTTTTCTTTTTTCGGCCATTATGTGTAATGTGGCTACATTTCTTTTGTGTGGCCGTATCTAGCTATTTCTTCAGGGGTGGGATTGCTGGGCTGTGGCTTTAGTAGACACTGACAAGCACTTTTCCAAAGTGGTTGTACTGATTTATTGCTTGTGAAAGCATGCCTGCCACCTGAGGACAGAGCACAGAGCGTGGCCCACGGAGTCTGCAGAAAGAAACCCAAACCCTGAACACAAAGCCTGAACCACATTTGAGAGCGGCCCCCACATTTGACAGCTGCCACTGGGGACCAGACCAGGGTGGGTGGCAGTGGGCAAGCAAATAATGCTGATGTTTGAATTTTGTGAAATGAGACACCCCTGCCACATCTGAGTTGGAGGACTGTTGTCGCCCCCACTTCACAAATTTCTCAGGTCCTGATTCCAACAACCATTCCCCACTCTAAGGAAGAGGGATGGGTGGGTGGTCTTTATAAAGAAAATATTTAAGATATAGACTATGGTGTCAGACAGATCTAGCTCTAAGTTTCCAGTGCTGCCTTACTGGGACCAGTCGCTTCCCCTCTCTATGCTTTAGGTTTTGTTTTCTATAAAGGGGGAAGGGGGTGGGGGTGGGCAGTGGAGACCCTAAGGGTGCTCGGAGGAATTAAAAGGGAAGTGACAACAAATTCCTGGGTCACTATGGGAGACCCACAGTTGTGGCTGGGTCTCCCCTGACTGTAGCTGCTGGAGTCCTTTCTACTCAGATTTGTGACAATTTATGAGAACTCGGCCTTGCCAACGTATTTCAAATATGCACTTGGCCTCCCCGCCACAGCCCACATTCTCCTTATCACTTTCGCGGAGGAGTCGGGCTCCCTGCCAGCACTCTGCTTTCTCTTCCCCTGTCTCATTGCTGCCAGGACCGCTCTGTCCGGCAGCGCTCGGAGCCTCAGCAGCTGGATCTGTCCAGGGGCCCGTTGCATAAACTCCGTGTTACGTAAGTCCTGAGTTGAATTTTGGAAAACTTACCTCCCACCCCTTTTTTTTCCCTCCAGATTTTCCAGTGTCACCCAAACAGCCAGCTGTGGGGGGAGTGGTTGTTTACACGTCTCGGTCAGAACAGTGTTTTGAAGGCCAGGGCAAGACCTGTGTGAGTGCTTTCGATTATGGAAAAACAAATGTGATTTGAGAAAGGGGGAAAAAAAAAAAGGAAAATGAAGAAGAGGAATAATGAAACGGAAAACAATGGAACTCTGAGGCAGGGCCCCGACTGTGTGATTTCTGACAGCCTGGCGAAGGTTCCGGCATATTCTAGAAGGCTGCTTGTGCTCCTGGCAGGCTGACAGCTCGTGCCCCTCACCCTCCACACCGCAGCACTTGGGCCACTCCGGACGTGCGTGGAGGACACACAGCTTCTTTTCATGGGGTTGCAGGCACGTGTCCCCTGGCACTTAAAAATAGCCACATGTTTATTGCAGACGAGTCAAGCAATCAGGTTTTTCTTAAGATATAAAAACTTTTCCACTGAAAGAGCAGTTTTTGAAAATATGTGTAGTAAGAGGGAGTTTTCCTTTCTTTTTTTCCTGGAGTAGATGGGAAGGTCTGGAGTTTAAAACAGCAAGTCCAGTGTGAGTGGGGGGAGAAAGAGAGAGAGACAGAGAGAGAGAGAGAGAGAGAGAGAGTGAGAGAGAGTTGGTGGGGACACAGGACTGAGGGACAAGAAGAAAACTAACATTGCTTGAAGACCTACTAGGGGTCAATCCCATGGAACCTGCTTGGTCCTCAGGACAACAATATTTCCACCATTTCATAGTGAGGGAGGGGAAACTGAGGCACAAAAGATCTCTGCTGAGCCAGGAGCCAGACTGTCTGATTTGGAAGCCGCTGATCCGGACCCAGTCTCGTTCCCCTGTATGAGCCTCAGAGGATCTGTGGACTCCCTGAAACTGAAGGCAAGATGCTGGGACATTTGTCTACAGCTTTCATCACACAGGGGCTCATACATCCAAAAGATACAAAACCAGGGATGCCGGGATAGCTGAGCAGTTGAGCGCTTCCTTGAAATTGCAAGGTCCCGGGATCAAATCCTGGCCCCGGCCCATGCAAATCCATGTGCTGAACTGCAGCGCAGCTGGTAACCACTAGGATGGCAGGGCAGTGAAGGTTCTCACCTCCCATGAAGGAGGCCTCCGGTTCGGTTCCCACCCTGCGCAGCCCCACATCCACCTGTGTGGAATGAAACCATGTCACAACTAATGATGTACAACTATGGAGACTGCTCTGGGCTCCCCCCCCCCCCCCCCCGTCTCTTTCCCCCTCTCCTCTCTCAAACAATAAAAAAAATCTTAAAAAAAAGATACAAAATCATTGCCCCAGAAGAGGTTTTTTTAGAGAACCATAATCTACAGCTTGGTCAAGTTGTTCCTCTTTTCCTAACCTCAGTTTTGTCATCTGAGAAATGGGTCGTATTTCCAGGTAAAGTGGAACCATCAGATGTTGATGTGCCCACAGGCAGGGAAGCCTCTTCCCATCCTCACAGTGCACACATCGAAGGAGACTGTCTCCACCTTTGTGGAAGAGGCTCAGGGCTGCAGTGTGACTTCATGGGGGCGGGGTGGGGGGGAGTGTCCAGGCATATCTGCTTTTGCCTTAGGTTTCTGCCTGGCGGTAAGGACCCATTGTCACAGAAAGACCAAGTCACCAGATTAAGCAAATAAAACACGGCGTGCCCAGTGAAATTTGAATTTCAGGTAGACAACATTATTATTATTATTATTATTTAGCACAAATATGTACCAAATATTGCAAGGAATGGGATATACTTATTTCATTAAAAAATAAGTTAAAATATAAATTTAATCTATTTTTATAGGTTTTAAACGTTTCACTTATCCCCTGATGGAGGCAAGAAAAAAATTAAAAGGCATTTTTTTTTTGCCATAGAAGTTCTTTTCCTTTTCTTCTGATTTTAAAAGAAATTAAGAAATGTCTACGGGCTCCTAAAGGTCCCAGGGTCCTGGGCTTCCTGTCCGGGGCTGTTGGCTGGCCTTGGAGAAGCTGTCCTTTAAGGCCATGTCTTGGGGCGGATGGCGATGACATTGCTCTCCTTATGTGGCTCTGTCTGACACCTCGCAAGCTTCATGCATGTGCAGGGCCTGGAGTCAGGTTCTGGGAAAAAAATCAAGGGGAACAGTGTCACCGTTCAGGCTGATCTGCCCCTCGCAGTGACGCTTCCGGCCCTGGCGGCTCTATTTGAATAAGAGGAAACGTGAATCAGACCTGGGTGCCCCAGGAGGCAGACTCCAGTGTAGTATCCTTTCACGGGGCCACCCTGTGCGCTCACCCCTTTGCTCACTGGCCTTCCTGCAGCCTGGGGTTGGGGACAAATTTAGATCACTTGTCATCGGACTGAAATAGATCTTCAAAGAATTCTCAGGGTCTTAACCAATTCTTTGTCACCAGACCTTTCTTCAGGAACCTGTGGCGAATGGGGGACATCTTGGGGGTTCAGGCCCCAGGGGGATTTTGCTGAAGCTAGTCAGGGGGTGCAGGTGCTTGGGGCCAGGAATGCAGAGCAGCCTGCGATTTCTGCTGCCTGGGATTTCTGCGACTTTGGGGATTTTTGCCTGGCAACTGTCACACAGGCCACTCATCAGACTTAGCAAATAAAACACAGGGCACCCAGTTAAATTTGAATTTCAGATAAACAACAACAAAAAATTTTTTAGCATAAGTATATATCCTGAAATTTGCACAGAATGAGAAAAACTTCTTGTTTATCTGAAATTCCAATTTAACTGGGCATCCTGTGTTTTCTCTGCCCATATTACGTACACAGTTAAGAAGACAAAAACACTCGAGAAGGCAGGGGGTGAGGGAGCAACCGTCTTGTCTTGAGGACCTACTGGGTGTGCTGGGGCTTTCCTTACATAGTCTCCTTAAGTACCGCCATGACTGGTGTGCAGAGAGGAGGGGAGATGAGCACTGAGAGAAGCTGGTGCGGTGTGAGGGTCTTCCCTGGCAGATGGCCAGCTCAAGGTGCTGTGGAGAGCAGGTGGTCCAAGGGGGCAATTCAGGCTTAATGCTACCAGGGGCAAAATGGAGCAGGATCCCTCCGAAAGTTAAACATAGAATTACCATATGACACAGCTATTCTACTCCTGGGTATGGGCCCCAAAGAACTGAACACAGGTGTTCAAAAAATCCTCGCGGGGAAGCTGGATGGCTCAGTGGGTTAAGCGCTCACTTTGCAGCCCTGGGGACTGAGCATCGAATCCCGGCCCCGGCCCGTGTGGACCCATATGCTGAACTGGGGAGTGCCCCCAGTTCGGTTCTCACTGGGGTGAGATCCCAACCCAGTTCCTGCCCTGTGCAGCCCCGCGTCCACCTGTGGAATGAAACTATGTGGAAAAACTAATGATGTGCAACTATGGAGACTGTTCTGGGCCCTCTCTCTGTCACTGTCTCTGTATCTCTCTCTCTTTCTATCAAAAACAATAAAAATAAGTCTTAAAAAAAAAAATCCTCGCACATGCCCATGTATAACAGCACTGTTCATAACTGCTAGAAGGTAAAAACAACCCAAATGCTAATCAAGGATGACTGAATAAACAAAACATGGTGCATCCACACAGTGGACTATTACTCAGCCATAAAAAGGAATGAAGCCCTGACACACGCTGCAAAATGGATGAATCTTAAGAACATGCCAAGGAAAGGAAGCCAGACGTAAAAGGCTACATGTTGTATGGTCCCGTCCTAGGAAATGTTCAGAACAGGCAAATCCGTAGAGATGGAAAGCAGATCAAGGGCTGGGGGAGGCGGCTGGGAGCAATTGCCGAGGCGGCTGGGGTCTCCTCTTGGAACGAGGGAAACATTTTGGAGCTAGATAGAGATGATGGTGGCACAATATCGTAAATGTACCAAAGGCCACTGAATCGCACACTTGAAAATGGTTAAAATACACACTTTTATGTCATGTATATTTTACCATGATTTAAAAAAAATAAGGTATGAGCATGGAATCTCATCAGGCCTGTGGCCAGAGTCCAGGAAAAGTCTCAAGGGGGAAGCAGGGACCTTTGGTGAACAGCCCAGGCAGCTAGCTGCACCTATTGGGTTGGGGGAGGGGGAGGGACTTCGCCTCTCGGTGCCTCAGTTTCTCCTCTGTACTTGCCCCCCAGATGGGTAGATGGAGCATTGGCAGAAGGTGATGCTGCTCATATGCTGGTGTGCAGCTGAGCCCAGCCCCTCGAGAGGTCGTGGTCCTCCAGGAAATCTCAGCAAGAACGGGAAACCCCTTCCCGGCAGGGCCTGGACGTCCACTGCATTTGTTTTGTGGGAACACTCGAATTACAGACAGGACATGGGCTCATTCTGAAATGCCTGGGACAGATGTCAGCCTACCCTGCTGGAACGTGGGGGTCGGCACGCAGACTCTGGACCAGTGATTTAGGAACCGTCGATTGATTGGTCCATCAGTGATACTTTCTCTGAAAAAGAACAAGGCAGCAGAGCTGGCCATCTTGTCCTTGGAAGAGAGAGTGGTTCCTCGCACAGGCAGAACTGAGCAGAAACGCATGCGTCCTGAGGAAGAGATGAGGAGAGCGAGAGAGTTAGAAAGAGACAGAGACCTAGAGAGAGAGACAGAGAGTGGGCCTCCGAGGCTGATGTTGGAATGTGGCCCTTGTGCTACTTTGGAATTAAAGCCCCTGATGAAATTCAAGCCCTCATTTGACAGATGAGGGGAATGAGGCTCCAGGCTGGACTGGGCATCTCCATTCACCATCCCCTGGGCTCATGGGCACTGCCGCACACAGAGTCCCCGGCCGGCCTGCCACGGCCCTCAGCCTCACAGATGTCTCCCCCCTCTCCTTTCACCGGGTCCCCCCAGCCCACTGGTTAAAAATAGCTGGTGGAAGATGCCGGTGACTTTTGAAAGACGCCTCAGAGCCCAGGCAGCCACCACCTACAGGCCACAGCCAGGGACGGCGCTAATTGTGGCAACACTCGGGGTACAAAGGCACCGTTCAGAAGACTGGCACGTCGGGATCCAATTTCTGGAGCGCACACGTTTCTTTCATTTCCCTGAACCTGGCGGGGATCTGCCCTAACGGCAGAAGAAAACATCCCCTTGAAAGAAACAGGATCTGTTTTGGGGTGAAGAGGTGTAGGGGGCCCCAGAGCTCTATTGAACAGCACACCCCACAGCAGCTCTCCATGGAGGATGAGTTGCCAAGCCTTCCCTCTGCTCCAGTTTTATGAAAGCATCTCTGTAGAACTGGCATTATCCCCCCGCCCCCCCCCCCCCACCGGTGTGTGGGGAAATTGACCAGGGATGCAATCTGGACCTGGAGGTTTTCTTGGTGGGGGGGGGGGGACAGTTCCCACAACTGTCCATTTCTTTCAGGGATATAAGGCGATCTTGATGATCTATTTCTTCTTGAGTAAACTTTGGGAGTTGGTGTCTTTCAAGGAACTTCTCCATGTCATTAGAGCCATTGATTGGCACCAGATTGTTTAGGATGTGCCCTTGTGATCCTTCACAATCCCATCATGGGGTCACCTTTCCCCTTCTGACATTGGTCATTTGTGTCTCCTTTTCTTTTCCTGATTTGTGTGACTCATCCCTGGTGCTGGCTTTGTCTCCACATGTGGGTAGTGGCTGGACTTCATTCTCCTCACTGTTCCAAGGGCAATGACGGCTCTTAGAGAAAGACAGCCCTCCCCTGCCCCAGCTCAGAGCACAGAAAGCTTGCCCACTTAAAGGGTCACCCACTGCACCCTCCTAACTCCCAAAGTTTAACTTCTAAGGATAGAGGGTCAGCCCCAAAGTCAGGAGAGACCCTGGCTCAAATCTCTGCTACTTTTCATCAGAGCCGGGATAGGATGAAGCAAGTGAAGCATCCAAGTGCAAAATGTAAGGTGGTTCTCCACGGGCTCTGGAAGGCCAGGTTGGAGAAACCCCCAGACGACTTGGCCACGTGGTCTTGGGTCACTGTGACAACAGCTGATGCCAACTCTCGCTTGCTGTACCTGTGAAACGGTGGTGGGATGATACTAGAACTGACACACAGGTTAAATGGGATAAGGCATGGGTATGCTTTGCGCAGGGAAGTGAAGACCCTGGAGATAAGGATAAGATTTCATAGCAATTGCTCAGCCCCATATAGTAAGGTGACCAGACGTCCCGCTTTTGGCGGGACAGTCCCAATTTTTAACAATTTGTCCTGCGTCCCGCAGCGTTTTAAAAAGTCCCGATTTTTGGAAAGAATGCACGACAAGCTAGGGAAGGGCGGGAGATAGACCCAATTTTTAATCAAGAACCCCCTCCCCCCGGTCAATGGTGCCCCGCTTTACCAATGTTAAAATCTGGTCACCTTACCATATAGCACCCACTATTGTGTCTCCTCTGAGTGTCTGGTGCTTACAGTGATACAGGAGATAGTGTTAGTTCCATTTTTACAGACGGGGAAACTGAGACTCAGCGTGAAGTGGCAGAAAGAACCAGGACTCAGAACCTCGCTGCCAGGCCCCGAGCCTGTGTGCAGTCAGCCGAATTCACAGCTGAGTTCTCTTTCTCCTTTTAGCGCCTGGAGGTTAAACTCCTCACTGGAGAAAAAGGGTTTAAAACAGGAACACCCACCATGTCCCTGACGCTGCATAAGTTCTGGCAGTGAGGCAGCCTCAGGACTCCGAACTTGGCTGTTTTTCCCAGGCCCAGGGCCCAGGGATGGGGGATTGGCCTGTCTTAGGTCCCAAACCACCTGCTCCGACCGACTTCCAGCCAGCCTGCGCCAGAGTGAGAGAGAGAGGGGACCCTCCGCTCTCTTTATATACCAGGGTTATTTTTAACCCGGCCTTCTAGAACATTACGGAGCTTCCTCTCTCCGACGCGCAGGAAGCCCTACTTGGCCGGGTTTCCTGCTAGCACGCGGCCCCACGATTGCTGAGAACAACAGGCCCAAGACTGCTCGGCTCCGGGGAAAAAACCTGGCCCCCTTTCAAAGCCCTGACAGAAAGGCTTTTAAGAGCCCTGCACTCCTGCCAGCCCTGGATGGCCCCCACAGCGCTGACAAATTGGCCGAGACTGTGCCCAGGGCTCCCAGGCCGCCCCCCACCCCCAACCCACGGTTCCTTTCCGAGGTGGAAAAAAGTGTATGCTCACCCCCTCCAACTGCATAGACAAATGCTCGCATTGGTAGATTTTTTTATGCTTCTGTTTTTTTATTTTTATCCACGTATTTTTATTGAGGTGAAATTCACATAAGATAAAATTAGCTGTTTTAAAGTGGAAAATTTAGTGGCATTGGGCACATTCATAATGTTGTGCAATTACCACCTCCACCTAGTTCCAAAACATTTTCATCGCTCCAAAATAAAACCCTGTTCCTATTAGATGCCGCTTTCCAGCCCCCAGCCCCCAGCCCCCAGCCCCAGCCCCCAGCCCCTGGCAACCACTAACCTGCTTTCTGTTTCTATGGATTTGCCTTTCTGGGTATTTTACATGAGTAAGATCATTTGCTCTGTAGCTTTTAGCACCTGGCTTCTTTCATTCAGCATGATGTTTTCAAGGTTCATTCACAAGGGAGTGTGTGTCAGTGCCTCATTCCTTTTCATGACTGAATAATACTCCTTGTCTGGGTGGACTACGTTTTGTTTATCCACTCATCAGTGGATGGATTTTGTGTTTCAATATGATTTTAAGGCCTCGGTTTGAAAGAAATTATTTTTGTCAATGTCATGTTATTTTCTTCCTGGAAAAATGGCCGTGTGCAAAAGAGCAGCTCACTCAGTGCTCTCTGTGTTTTGGCAGAGAGACAGAGGAAAGGTGCTCTGAGACAGAGCCATCTCAACACTTCCATTCTGGCATGACAGGCCGTTCTTCCCACGTCCTCTATGCGCCGTGATTGCTTCCCTTGGGAGGTAGTGGGGAGCAGTGGGAAGCCCAGACCTGGTTCAGATCCAGCCTCCTTCATTTAGCAGCCTTGGGATCCTGCGCAAAGCCTTTTGGTTCTCTTTAAGCGTAGAAGCAACCTTTTTGTGCCCTGACGTTGGCCCCCCAGTATTCATGGGAACTTGGTGTGCAGGAGAGCCTTCCTTTTTGCAGATGGGGAAACAGGGTAAGGGAGGGTATGAGACTGGCCCAGGGTCTCACTGGTACAAGATGAATGGGGTTGTAGTCCCTGCCCTCACTTGGTGGGCTTCTCTCTTGGGGTGGGGATGGGGATCCATCTGGGCTGCACACACTTTTATTCTCAGAGCCACTCTGTATGGGGTGGTCCAGGGGTCTCCAGACTACACCTCCAGGACCGAATCTGCCTCACCGCCTGGTTTTGTACAGCCTGTGAGCTGAGAATGCTTGTTTTCTTTTTCTTTGTTTCTTTTTTAGATTTATCTTTATCGTTTTTTGACAGAGAGATACAGAGAGCGGGGAGGGCCCAGAGCAGTCTCTATAGTTGTACATCATCAGTTTTTCGACATAGTTTCATTCCACAGGTGGGAAGCCTCCTTCATGGGAAGCATGCCCCTCTGGGGGCCTCCCGCATGGAAAGCTCGCCCTGGAGAGAACCGAACTGGGGGCCACACCCCAGTTCAGCACAGGGGTCCGCACGGGCTGGGGTCGAGATGTGATCCTGGGAACCCAGGGCTGCAAGATGAGCACTCAACCCACTGAGCCATCCTGGCTTCCCCTGTTTTGTTTTGTTTTTCTTGTTTAATTGTGATAAATACACCTAACATGAAATTTACCATTGTAACACTGCTCAGGGGTACAGTTTAGTGGCATTGAGTACATTCACATTGTTGTGCAGCTATCACTACTGTCCATCTCCACAACATGCTTATCTTCCTGAACTGACATTCTCTCCCCATCAAACACCGGCTCCCCCTCCCCCTCCCCCAGCCCCTGGGCACCCAACATCTCCTTTCTGTCTTTATGAATCTGACTCCTCTAGGGACCTCACAGAGTAGAATCGCACAGTGTTTGTCTTTTTGTGACTGGCTTTTTTCCCTCAGCATAATGTTCTTAAGGTTCATTCATGTTGTAGCAGGTGTCAGAATGTCCTTTCCTTTTGTGGCTGATAATATTCCATTGTGTGGATGAATTGTATTTTGCTTATCCATCCATTTGTCAATGAACATTTGGGTTTTTCCACCTTGGTGATTATATATTTTCCTTTTAAAACAGCTTTAGTAAGAAATAATTCATATACCGTATTTTCCGGCATAGAAGACGACCGGGCGTATAAGACGACCCCCTAATTTTACAGTTAAAACATAGGTTTAGGCCTATATTCGCTGTATAAGACTACAGCCTCGGAAGTGGGGGGTAGTCTTATACAGCGAATATAGGTCTAAACCTATGTTTTAACTGTAAAATTAGGGGGTCGTCGTATACGCCTGGTCGTCTTATATGCCAGAAAATACGGTATCATAAATTTCAACCATTTAAAATACCCAACTTGATGGCTTTTCTTGTACTCACGGAGCTGAGCATCCACCACCTCCATCAATTTTAGAACATTTTCATTACTCCAAATAGAGACCCCACATCCCTTAGCTGTCACCTCGCCCTTGCTAAGAATGGTGTTTGCATTTTTTTAGTAGTCCAAGAAACATTAAAAGAGGAATACTATTTTGTGACGTGTGAAAATTCTATGACGTTCGAATGTTGATGTCCATCAGTAAAGTTTTATTGGTCCACGGCCCCACCCATATGTGTGCATCTCGTCTGTGGCTGCCTTTGAGCTACAAAGCAGAACGGAGTCATTGAGACAGAAACTGTGTGGCTGCAGACCCACGTTCATCCCACCCAAGGATGCCAACGCCAGCCTTCTGTCCTCCCTCGCGGATCATTGTGCCCGAGTTTGTCGAGGACTGTGCCCTCTGCCAGGGCCCACGAACATCACTTAGGGTGGCAGGTTCAGGTTTCAGCTCAAATGTCCCCTTTGAGGGCTCCCCTGGTTCAGGACTTTTCTTCCTTATCACCACAGACATCTGGCGCTGGACTGTTTTCGGTGGTGGGGTGTCTTGTGCATGGTGGATGTTGAGCAGTGTCCCTGCGGTGTCGGGGACACCACTCCTAGCTCCCAGCTGGGACAATAAAAAATGCTCCCTCATTGCCAAAGGTCCCCTGGGAGCAATATCATCCCTGGGTGAGAACCACTGCTATAGAACCCCTTCGTGTTTCTCAGAGCAGTTTGATAGCCAATCATATGAGTATATGCAGAGTGTGTTTAGCTGTTTCCCTACTGACAGATGCCTCAGCTGCCTCCGGTTTTTCACCATTATTAGGAATAATGTAACACACATCCCTGCATGTCACACTGAATCATATTTTAAATCACAGAGTCACCTACGTGACAGTCATCTGGATACATGCCAGGTACAGCAGTTTTCTGCAGTCGGTTTGCACCCTGGGCACGGCTGGCATTAGGGCAGTGGGCACTCTCTGTGGTGGGCTGGCCTGTGTACTGCAGGGCACTGAGTGGTATGCCCAGGCTCCACCCACCTGATTCCAGTAGCACCCTCCCCCCCAGCTGTGATCATTCAAATGTCTTCAGACAGTGTCCAGTGTCCTCTGGAGGTAAAAATCACCATCCCCCCACTTGCCCTGGTTGGTGGGATGTATAAGGGGGTGGGAGACCACCCCCACCTCCTCACATGAACGTACAAAATCCCAACTGAGGGCCAACTCTGGGGTGGACGTTTCAGGCCAAGTATCTATCCCACTCTGCACTGCTCTCTGGTGATGTGTGAATTACTCACCTCTTTAACAGATGGGTAAACTGAGGCTCTGTGAGGGAGGGCAGTAATTGTCCCCTTGCTCCCCACCTCCCTGGCTTTCTCTAAGCAGCAGAAATTATAGCCCACAGAACCCAAAATAGCTTCCTTTTTTTGTCCATCCAAGGCAGCCACTGCACACACTGGCCCGTGGTTCAGACTCCAAAGCTGCAGGGATAAATCCAGACCCTGGAGACCATAAACTTCAAAGAAGCGGTCTGGTCCCTGATGATGGGGCCCGAGTGTGTTTGCCCACTGCACTGGGAGACCGCCACAAGCGTCTGGTGGGAGGAGTCAAAATAAGCCCCTGAATGCGGGGCATTGAACCCCTGGGCTGTCCAGCTGGGTGAGCTGAGAAGGGGGCTCCTACCGACTTTTTGGTGAGGGCTCTGGCATGACACTGGGTGCAGCCCATTTGCAGGCATAGCTTAGAGGTCACCACGTCCAGGAAGCCTCCAGGAATGCATCCTGTCCACCCTTACATGATCCCCTTGACAAACCTCCTCAGAGTCTGGGAAGGGACTGAGCCATCCGTGGGTCCCATTGGTTCCTTGCCACCTGTTCGGATGAGCTAGTGTGAGATAGAGAGCCCCACCATGGGCGTGGAGGCTGGGGCTAGCAGAGCATTGCAGCTTCTCTGCATTCGCAGAAGACAGGTGATCTAAGTGTGTTGTTTCTAGCTCTGCCTGGGGGAGGTTTTAAGACATATGATTCCACCACCTGAACCAAGATGGCATAGTTTTAACATCACCAGCAATGGAACAAGACAATGCCAGGTGCCCCCTGATAGGATGCGCTGGGGAGCTCCAGCCAATTTGGCTTCTGCGGATACCGCCCCAAGGTTCACAGCCTGAACCTGGTCACAGAGGACCAGCAGGCCAGCCTGCCAGGGGTTGTCCCACAAAACAGCTGCCTGGACGGCCCCGCAAGATGTCAACACCGTGAAGGACACGGAAAGGCTGAGAAATGCTCAGCTGTGAGGGGGAGGCTAAGGAGCTGTGAGAACCAAAGGCAGTGGGCTGGCCTGGATTGGATCCTAACTGAGCAAAGGAAGAGCTGCCCTGAAGTTATTCTCTTAGTTTGTTCTCGCTGCTGTAACAGAATTCTATAGACGGAGTGATTTATAACACAAATTTATTTCTCAGTTCTGGAGGCTGGAGGTTCAAGATCAAGGCACCAGCAGATTCAGTGTTTGATGCGGGTGTATTCCTGGTTCAGAGACGGTGCCTTCTGGCTGTCTTCACGTGGCAGAAGGGACAGGCAAGCCCTCTGGGGTCCCTTTTGTAAGGGCACTAATCCTATTCATGAGGACTCCACCTTCATGACCTCATCACCTCCCCAAGGCCCCACCTCCAAATACTATTACATTGCTGGTTAGGTTTCCACATATGACTTTTAAGGGGACACAAACATTCAGACCATCGCAGATCTGATGGGGGCAGTTGGGTTAATTTGATTACAGAATTATTAGACAATGATATTTCTCAATGTGAAATGTCGTGAGCGTGGCACTTGTCCTGGGGCCATGCTGGGGGGACCTTCTCGTTCTTAGAAGATGCAGGCAGAAGGATTTAGGGGCTGTGGGGTTTTATGTCTGCAGTATACTCTCAAATGGTTCAAAATGATGTCATATATTGCTATGGACTGAACAGTTGTGTCGCTTCTTCCCCAGTTCCTATTTTGAAATCCTAATGCTCAATACTTCAGAATGTAGGGCCTTTAGAGAAGTTTTTAAGTTAAAATGAGGCCGTAGATTGGGCCCTGATCCATTCTGACTGGTGTCCTTATAAGAGGAGGGATTTGACACAAAGAGACAGCAGATGTGGACATGCACTCGGAGAGAAGGCCATTCTAAGAGGCAGCAAGAAAGCGGCCGTCTGCGTCAGGGAGGGAGGCCTCAGGAGCAACCAACCCTGCGGACACCTTCGTCTTGGCCTCCCAGGCTCAAGAACCATGAGGCCGTAATTTCTCTTGTTTAAGACACCCAGGCTGTGGTATTTTGTTATGGCAGCTCAAGCAGATTAACACAATATATAAATTATGTACTGTATATGTATCATTTATATCAAATGTACACATATATACCATTGTATGTGTGTGTGAGAGAGAATGTGGGTAAATCTTTGTAAATCGTCGGCAGTGTGTGAGTCTGGGTGCAAGGTATGTGGACGCTCACTGCTTTATTTTAACCACTTTTCTATAGGTTGCACATTTTTCAAAATAAAATGTTGCAAAACACAAAACGGAGCCTTGGTTCCCTGGCCCCACTGAGTGTAATCAAGTCAGTCCCTTGGGCATGAGGTGGGCACCAGGATTTATGTAAGTGGCACCCCAGCTTCAGAGTGGGCATTCAAGGCCATGCAGAAGCATCTACAGTTGCAGCAAGGGCAAACAGGGCAGGGGTCCTTTCCAAGGGCCGATAAGGGGGTGAGGGGAGGCGGAGGGTGCAGGCTGGCCCTTCTCCACCCCTCCCCCATCTCGGTGAGCTCACATCCATGTCACTGTCTGGTTTCCGAAGGCACTCTCCCCTGTGCCAGAGCAGTGTTGGCTCCACTTTGCAAAAATGGAAGGGGACAGGTCTTCTGCAAGTGCCTGAGGACAGAGAAACCTGTCCCCATTAGGAGTCACTCCCCACTCCCCATCCTCGGGCCCTGGCAACCATCAACCTGCTTTCTGTGTCTATGGATCTGCCTGTTCTGGACATTTTGTATAAGGGGAGTCACACACCAGGTGGCCTTTTGTGTCTGGCTTCTCTCACTCAATGTAATAGTTTCAAGGTCCATCCGCATTACGGCATGAATCAGTGTGTCATCCCTTTGTATGGCTGACCAAATATATTATTTTTTAAATCAGGGCTTTGCTTATAGAAAAGCACAATGCTATATTTGGCAAACATCAAACGATGTTTGGTTTTATTTATTTTTTTATGCCCTCCACGAATAGCTCAAAATTGACTTAGGCTGCCAAACATCACACGCTCCCAGTGCCCGTGGGTCTTCTATGTAAGGGATCCCGGGCCCGGACAGCCTCGGACGGCACCCGCGGGAATAACATTTTAATTAAAAAGTCTTACAATTACAGACTCTAAACGTAAACTCCAGTCAGCAGAGGCCCCGGCCTGGCAGGGCGCGGGCCATGCCTGACATTCCAGGCCGGCCTCCTTGGAGCCCCAGTGGCCGCAGAAGTCCCCCAGCCCAGCCAGGAATAGTTCTGTCTTTTATTTGGGAAGAGAATTACAGGGCACATGGCCCAGCCAGAGTTTGCAGCTTCGAAGCTGTATTTTTGAACACGACCTTGACCGCACACTTGCTTCAGATCGTCTGTGCCAGGCTAAACGCTACCAGCTGCCTAGACACTCGGCCCGTGACTCTAAACACAGGTTCTTTTCTATTCCTGTTTTAAGGTCTATCAGACTATTTCTGTGCGAAAACAGATTTAAAATCTTGCTGGCTCAGGAGCCCCTGGCAGCCACCAAGGCTGCCCTCTTTTCTCTATTCCCCTCGAGCCATCTCACATCTGTGTTGACTGTAGGGATTTTCTTAGCTGAATGGGTTGTCTCTGGCTCTCCAAATCCCTTTACCCCCAGCCTGGGGTGTGTGGGGCTGTGAGATCTATAGGCCCGCTGGCCGGGACAAGATGGGTGATTCCTGGAAGGAGAACTGGATGTTGTTACTACAAAAAGCAGTGGATACTGGGAAGGAAAAGGATCATATGGTCAGTCACAGTGGTTGAGCCAAGATTTGAACCTGAGTCCTAGTTATGTAGAAGTCACAAGGATTCAAAAATGCTGAGCCCTTGCTGGGAGGAATGTAAAAAGGTGCAGTTGCTGAAATTTGGCAGTTTCTTAAGAAAGTTAAACATCAAATTCCACCCTGAGGAATATAGCCCCCAAATCGAAAACAAGTGTTCAAACAGAAGCATGGACATGCGTGTTCATAACAGCATTATTCACAATTGCCAAATGGTGGAAATAACCCAAATGTTCACCAGTGGATGAACAGATGAACAGAACGTGGTCCATCCAGACAATGGAATATTACTCAGCCATTAAGGAGGAGTGAAGCACAGACACACACTACCACATGGATGAAGCCTGGAAATACTATGCTGAGGTACAGGAGCCAGACACAACAGGCCACATATTCTGTGGTCCCATCTGTATGAAATGTCTAGAACAGGCAACTCCACAGAGACAGCTCTATGGCTGCCAGGGGCTGGGGCAGGGGCACGGGGAGTGACTGCTAATGGGAACGGGGCTTCCTTTTGGGCAATGGAAACATTCTGGAGCTAGACAGAGATGCTGGGATGGCTCAGCGGCTGAGCACTTGCTTTGCAGCCCTGGGGTAGGAGGATCGAATCCTGGCCCTGGCCCATGCGGACCCATATGCTGAACTGGGGTGTGTCCCCAGTTCAGTTCAGTTCAGGCCCCTGGCCCAGTTCCTGGTCCTGCACAGCCTCTTGCTCACCTGTGGAGTGAAACTATATGGAAAACTAATGCTGTCAACTATAGAGACTGCTCTGGGCCCTCCCCATTCTCCCTGTCTCTCTCTGTCTCTGTCTCTCTCTGTCAAAAAAACCCCACAAAACTAATAAGAAATCTTTAAAATGTTAAATTTTATGTTATGTAAATTTCACTGCAATTAAAAAACAAAACGTTTAGCTCTGCTCTTGGGTTAATGGAAAGGAAGTGTCCAGAAGCAGGTGGGGGAGATAACGGCACGCTGGCAGCACCTGTGAGAAAACTTGAGGTTCCGTTGGGTTGATATGACTCAGCAGGGGGAGGAGGGCGGAGCCTGGGATGCGGTGAGTCTCTGCCACATCAACAGAGGTATAGGGTCCAGATAGAGGGAGGTGGGCTCCCTGGCTAGACCACAGCTGAAGTGCTGGGCTCAAATCTGGAGAGGAGGATCAAGGACAAGTGGGGGTTCAGGCAGGGGCTCAACAGATGAAAAGCAAGGGGAGAAGAGAAGGACAGAAAAGGGCTGTCAGTTAGAGACACAAGAGACATTTCAACCCAATGCCACATTGCCTTGAAACAGTACTCAAACAAACTAACTGCCATAGAAAGATACATCGGATCTATATAATGGATATTTTAAATTGGTACGTGATATACCTATATAAATGGAAGTATACATTTATATACGAGGGCTGTCCAGAAAAAACTCCAGCCATTGTCAATATAATGAGACTGGTTACCTGGATGGGTACTTTCCAGACAGCCCTTTATAATAAGGTGACCAGACGTCCCGCTTTTGGCGGGACAGTCCTGATTTTTAACAATTTGTCCTGCGTCCCCGCGGCATTTTAAAAAAGTCCCGATTTTTGGAAAGAATGCACGACAAGCTAGGGAACAGCGGGAGATAGACCAAATTTTTCATCAAGAACCCCCTCCCCCTCGGTCAATGGTGTCCCGCTTTACCAATGTTAAAATCTGGTCACCTTACTTTATAATATATTTTGCATATAAAATATATTCACATCTGTAACATTTCCATAATATGTAATGTACAGTTAGTTCTCATTATTCAATGAAAACACTCAATTAGAAGAAATACAGGGTTAGGCTTCCTCAAGCTCTGATCACTACATACTCTTGTTGTGTGTGTTTCTGTTTAAAGACACCATGCCTAGTATATATTGTTGATCTGTTCACATTGAACTCACAGCGCTGTAACTCACACCTGAATGAAGTTCATCTCACATTCTCTCCACATGGCAGCCTTCTTGCACTTGGGGGCACCAGGTAGCAAGCACTTCAGCCCTGTGGTTGGGGTCCTTTTAAATAGCGAAATCACCAACAAAAGCACAAAAGGGGAGAGACGTGGCATAGGTAGACACCCGGGAAAAAAGATACATGTTTGTAGTCTGAGAGCTAAAACAAGGGGGCACAGTGTCCACCTCAGCAGGGAAGGGGCGTGTTTGTGACTCACATGTTTTTGCCACTCTGCGTGTGTGTGATTTGGGGGCCCCAAGGCCTGGACGAGGGGACGAGGGAGAGGAGGCTGGGTGCCTGTCCCTCACGTCTCTGAGAGGCCTGACCCCTTTCCCCGAGGTTGCTCTTCTCTCCAATCCCAAGTCCCGGGAACCAGCTTTTAGCATGCTGTGAAACGGATACTATTGTTACGCCATTTTACAGGTGAGAACGTTGAGGCTCAGAGAGGCTAAGTGGCTTGCCCCAGGTCACTCAGCTGGTAAGCGGCAGAGCTGGGATGTGAATGCCGTCAGCCTAGACCTAGAGTTCACACTGCACTATTCCTCCCGAAGGGCTGGGGCCCTTGTCCTGCAGGATCTTGCTGCTGGTGTCCCCGCTCCCAGTGTTGCTCACCACGCTGACTCAGGTTGATTTTCTAGCATGTGGCCATTTGGCTGACTTCCCTGACACACTCGGTGGGTCACCAAGCTCCACCATGGACAAGCCACCACATTGTCACAGGCTATTGCACAGCCTCCGAGGCTCTCCTTCATGAACTGCAGCCTCAGGGGCTGTGTTTGGGCTGGACAGCCATCCCTCGAGAGCAGTGGTTCCCAACGTTTCTCTACTGGTGTAGCCCCTTTAAAGATTTATTTATTATTTTTGACAGAGAGAGAGAGAGAGAGAGAGAGAGATACAGTCAGAGACAGAGAGAAGGGGGAGGGCCCAGAACAGTCTCCATAGTTGTACATCATTGGTTTTTCCACATGGTGTCATTCCACAGGTGGGCGAGGCTGCACAGGGCAGGAACTGGGCTGGGGTCTCACCCCGGTGAGAACTGAACTGGGGGCTCTCCCCAGGTCAGCATATGGGTCCACATGGGCCGGGGCCGGGATTCGACTCTCGGTCCCCGGGGCTGCAAAGTGAGCGCTTAACCCACTGAGCCATCCCAGCTTCCCCTGGTGTAGCCCCTTTAAACCTATTTCTATAGATTGTAACCCTTACTTTTAAAACAGCTGTTTTTCAATACACTTTTGTTCAGTGCCTATCCTAATGTAAAGCTGTGGAAATGAGGTCATAAGTTAAGAAAAAAGAAAAAAAAAATGACTACACTAAAAGTACAACCCCCAAATTTAATTTTACAATACAGGTATTCGTACACAGCTAAATGTTGCTGATTATTTTCTCATGCCCCGAACAGCCCAGCATGTACCCCCGCGGGGACGTGTATTACGGCTGGGGAACCAATGCTGGAAAGCCAGGCTCCCCTCTGGGACCAGAGCCAGGACAGTGAAGGGGAGTCCTGCTCAAGCTGGGTGGGACCTGCCTTTATTTAGAACGTTGATACTTTGTTCATCATGAATGTTTTGACATGCATTTTGATTTTTACAAATATTGCATTACATGTTGTTTCCTTTGTAAGTGGGGTTTTCTGGAGCACCCTGGGCCCCCCAGCTCCCCTCTCTGGGCCCCCTGACGTTGTTCCTCATCTGCTGGGGAGAGTAATAACACTCTCCTCCCCTTCCCCCAGGGTTGGGGTGAGAATGAAAGGAACCCATAGGCAGGACAGTGTTTTTGACCCCTTCCCCCCAGGATGAGGTACCCTGGAAGGGAAGTGGTTCAACGGGGAAATTGAGAAAGAAGAGGGTCAGCAGGGGTCAGTGGGGCAGAGGGGGTGGAGGTGGGGCAGGGACAAAGGACTTGGGCACATCCCTGATGTCCGTGGCATGAGGTGGCAGCACTGTTTTCTGTCTTCTTCTCTGTCTAAAGACCTTAGGCTTCAGAAAACCAATGTCCCTTAGTTCTCTGAGTTTAGTGAGCATATACTATGTGTCAGGCTTAATCCCCACCCTGGGGACACAGCAATGAACAGGACAGACCCAGTCCTGACTCATGGAGTTGACATTTTAGGGGGAGAGAGTTTCATAAGTCATTCTAGAGACAGGGAATTGCATAAACAGTGCAGTGAGAGGGGGGCTATTTTAGTCTTAGGGGACTGAGGGGCCCTCTCTAAGGGGGTGACATTTGAGCTGAAGTAGGTGAGAGAATGCACTATGTGAGGATCTGGAGAAAGGGCACTTCAGGCAGAGAGAACAGCACATGCAAAGGCCCTGGTGTAGAGAACAAGTGGGGCTTCTGAGGAGCCACAGGGCAGCAGAGTACGTGGCCCAGGCAGAGAGGGCATGGTAGATGATGGGAAGAGGCAGGCAGAGGTTTGCCAGGAACTTTGGGGAACCAGGAGATCAGTTCAGGGAAAAGCATGCTAAGTTATACCTGGCTTCCAGGTACAACTTCTCATAGCACTGCCTTTCTGGGCCTGTCGTCTGTCTTGTATCTCTGAACCAACCCCCCACCCGCAAAAGGGCTGGCTTCTCTCGCAGAGAGAGCATCTAACAAATAATAATAGCAGTAACAATAACACAAATGCACCATCTGGGAGCAGAGGCAGGATTTGAACCCTGGCCTGTCTGTCAGCCAACACCTCTGTTACCCTAAAAATAAAGTGAGAGGCACCAAGCCCTTATTTGCAATCAAAAGACCAGCTACTCCAAACTCACTGATTCAGATAGAAGCTCAAATACTGCCCGTTTTGGAGACAAATGCAATTGGGTATTTATGAGAAAGGGAAGAGGAAAAATTACATCAATAGAAGGAAGGCATTTGGCATATGCCAGTCCAGGATAGCTCAGTAGGTTTGAGCGTTTGCCTTGGGACCGCAAGGAGGTCCGGGGATCAGCCCGGCCCAGCAGGCCCACACGCTGAACTGTGGCAAGCAGCTGGTGGCCGCTGGGATGGGGGTGGGGGTTCTCACCTCCCCCTGGGGAGGCCCTCAGTTTGGTTCTGCCCTGTGTAGCCCCACAACCATCTGTGTGGAATGAAACTATGTAAAAAAAGCAAAAACTAAAATAAAAAAACTAGTGATGTGCAGTTCTGGGGACTGCTCTGGGCCTTCTCCCTCACCTTTGTTCAAAACAATAAAACTTAAAAAAAAAAAAGGCATTTCTGTTAATGCAGATAACATAACACAGTGACATTAATTCTAAATAATGGGGGAAGCTGGGATGGCTCAGCAGGCTGAGCACGGCTTTGCAGCCCCAGAGCCCGAGAATCGAGCCCGAGGCTCGAATCCCGGCCCTGACTCAGGCGGACCATATGCTGAACTGGGGTGTGCCTGGTCCCAAGCAGCCATACTGGGAAAGGTCTTGCTAATCACTGTACTCCAGGCCCCGGCCTGGAGCTGTGACTGGCCTTGAGAAGCCCAGGGTTTTTATAGCCCCTCCTCCACCTCCTTGCAGGTGGTTTCTCTGATCAGTCCCTGGGCTCAGGGGGGACGGTCCCTGGACCACCAGGAACGGAGTCCCCAGCCTGGAGGAAAGGGTCCTTTCTCATTTTTCCTTCTGGTTTTGGGACTATCTGAAGGTGATGGGGCTGGAGGCCCCTGACAGACCCTGGGGGTCCCCAGAGTCCCACAGCTCAAACGTTGCCTCTTGGAAGTAGGAGGTGGGCTGGATCCAGCCTGACATCTCCCCCAGCACAAAACTGTCTTTGAGGTTTCAGGGTTTATTTGGAAACTCACCTGAATTTTCCCCTCAAGTCCTAGACATTTTCTTGTTCACTTTGTTATAAAACCGCATGCAATTTCCCCCTGGAATCTGTGGGCACCGTTTCCCCAAAGTCACTTCCTTAACCACTTAACGAATAGTCACTGAGCCCCTTCTGGGGACCAGGGACAATCAAAGCCACTTCCCTTATGGGTCTCTCAGGCCAGCAGGAGAGGGGCCCCAGCAAATAGACACGAAATAGAACTGCAGGTTCTGCAGGACTCAGGAGAAGAGTGCAGGGGGCTGAGCGGGAGGAAGAGTGGATCTGTGCTTGTGGGGAGGGAGTCAGGGAAGGCTTCTCCCAGAGGCGAGAGGACAGCGGAACGGTGCAGCCAGCAGAAGGAGCAGCCAGTGCAAAGGCCCTGTGCCTCACTGCTGTCCCATGTGGTTGGCGACTTGAGCCCCACAGCTCAGGGGAAGGAACCGAGGCTCCGCTATCCTGATAGACCTCCAGGGGGGCAAAGCCAAGCTGCTCTGACTGCAGGGCCAGGCTGCGCCAGGAGCCTGGGGGAGCCAGACAGCCAGCCAGACAGCCAGACAGGCAGCGGCCCTCAGAGGAAGTGGCTTAGCAGGTAGACAGGTAGTAAACTCACAAAAACCCCAGCTGGGCCCGGTGTCGTGGGCAGGCGGGCGGCCCGGTGTCTGATGCCACATCTGAGGGGCAGCCCCTGGCACCCGTTACATCGGAGGAGGGGCAGCAACAGCCGAGGCGGTCGGGGTTCCCGGTGGAGGCTTGCCTGGTCCTGGCTCAGGTGACAGGGAGCTCACTAGCTCTCTCCTTCAGCACCCCACGAAACGCCTCCTACTGGGAGGCTGCAGCTGCCTCCTGTACTTTCCAGCTCCAAGGAAGTAAGAGCCTCCTTTGTGTTTAAGTTTTATTGAGCTCTGAATGCGTGTGGCATCTAATTCACCCATTTAAAAGTGCCCAGTGCAGGGAAGCCGGGATGGCTCAGCGGGTTGAGCGCTCGCTTTGCAGCCCGGAGGTCTGAGGATCGAGTCCTGGTCCAAGCCTGTGCAGACCCACATGCTGAACTGGGGTGGGCTTCCCGTGTCAGGGTGAGCTTCCATGTAGGAGGCCCCTGGTTAGGCACCCCGGCTCCCAGGGGCGTGCCTCCCATGCAGGAGGCCCCCGGCCCAGGTCCTGCCCTGTGCGGCTCCACACCCACCTGTGTGGAATGAGACCATGTCAAAGAACTATGATGTACAACTATGGAGACTGCTCTGGGCTCTCCTCTTCCCTCCTGTCTCTCTCTGTCAAAGACAATAAAATAAATCTTTAAAAACAATAAAAATTAAGTGCCCAATTCAACCGTTTCTAGAACATTCACAGAGTTCTGCAGCCATCACCAGGGTCCCTTTCCGAACATTCCCATCACCTCAGGACACACTCCCGTTCCCCTTAGCTATCACCTACCTATTCTGCCCCCACCCCCACTGATCTGCTTCCATCCCCATGAGTTTCCTGTTTCTTGATGGTGTCATCAGTTCAGCCCCCTCCTTTTCGTCCCTGCGTAGGGCTTCTCCCTCATGAGCATCCCAAATGGGCTCACTTGCTCCTCACCCCACCCCACAGCTGGGTGCTCCACCCTCCCCATTTCACAGATGAGGACACTGAGGCTCAGAGAGTGAAAGGTGTGTGCCTTGTCACAGGGCCCAGACAGCGAGCTGGGGTTGGAACCTCATCCTGAGCTTAACCTCCCCTTCCCAGGCTTAAACTCTGCGAAGTCCTGCTGCCCTTGATGGAAGCCCCAGCTCATTAACGGGGAGCCTGCCAGGTGGTCCTCACCTCCAAGCCTTTGCCCATGAGCATCCTTCAGCCTAGTGTGCCCTCCCTACGTTCGGCAACTAGCCTTCACTCACAACACAGAGGCCCTCTTCTGGTGTCCCTTCCTCCAGGAAGCCTTCCAGAAGCCCCTGGTTCAGCCCCGCTTCCCCTCTCCCCAGTCCTGACCCCTTGGCTGTGAGACCAGGAGGCATCCGGCTGAAAAATCTTAAAAATAAGTCCTGTAAACAGTCCCTAGGTGCATGGAAAGCTCTAATCGGCCAGGATCGTGATGAGGGGGCCTGATAACCTGACTGTTTGCTGCCAACTTCCCTGTGATGACATGGGCTGGCTCTTCTGAGAAGTACACGCAAGGAGAGGCCCCAAAACCACCCTCAGCCCGCCACTGATAGCAGATAACAGCCCCTGAGCTGTGGTTTTCTCAGCGATCTGACTTGTGGCACCAGGTCGACCGAACAGGGAGAGATCAAAACAGTACCTGGGCCCAGCCGTGGTCAGAAGCGAGGGCAGCGCGTGGGGCGCTCAGCTGCAGTGGGCCTCCAGAACTCGATAGTAGCATTGGGTTGGGGGCTTTCCCCATCCATTTCACAGAAGGGGAAACTGAGGTCCTGTCGGCCCTCCTGCCTCCTTTCCTGGGTTTGGCTTGCCCAAGTGGGTTTTGTTGCCAAATGGGTCTGAAACACCGTTTGCTTCGCAGACTGAGTTTGGGAGTAGTGGACTAAGTCCCCATTGGGCCTGGAGCTGTCCAGGGAAAATGTGTGGGTTGCTGGGGGTGGGGGTGGCAGGAAGTGCCAGCAGTTCAGGCTTCTCTGGCCAGGATAGTGGCCTCTTTCCTGTTCATGCTTCCTGGGTCAGGCTCCAGGCTCGAGGCAGGAGTTGGCCAAGGACTTGGGCCTTGGAGAGGCCAACTCAGCTCAGTCCTGCCGGAGACACAGCCTTGGTTCCAGAATGCATTCATGCTGTTCCATGCAGTTCCATGCAGTTTCACACTGTTCCAGCTTCCTCAGGAAGGTACGCACAGGCCTGAATTCCTTGTACCCTGGAGCCTCCAAGGGCAGGTACAAAGGCTCTGAAGCTCCAAAGGCAAGGCTGAGTCTGCAGTATGCCTGTCCACTTTCAGCCAAAATTTTCAGGACACCTGGAGTGTGCTGAACCCTGTCCTGGGTATGTCTACAGGTATGTTTGGAATAAAATCCGAACCCCTCACTATTGCCCGCAAGGCCCTGTGGCCTGGCCCTGGCCACCCTCTGCCCCATCTCCTCTTCCCATTCCTTACACTTCAGTCTCCTTGCTGTCCCATGATCATACCAGGCACAGTCTTTTGCCTCAGGTCCTTTGCATTGGCTGTTCCTTCTGCTATTCCTTTGGCTCACTTCCTCACCTTCTGTAGGTCTTGGCTCAAATGAAGTCTTCCTTGACTGACCTTTGCAGCTTGAACAACCGTCATAGGCCCACACATTTTTCTGATCCAGATCCATTTTTCTGTATCACAAAGGCTTTACATGATGTTATTTTGAACATTTACCCTTTTATTGTTCTTTCCCCATTGTCTGTCTTGTTCACTGCTGCACCCTCAGCCGAGTACCCAGCAGCTGTGTAATCAGTGCTCGTGACTAGATGTATAGAGTCTGGTGAATGTGTGAGTGGAAGGGAGGGGGCCGGTTTGGGTTGGGGAGATCGGTGGGGGGGGGGCCTCTGAGCTGACATTGAAGATGGGGCATGAAGAGTTTGCTCCCTGGAGAAGTCGGGCAGGTGTGGCCCAGGCCTGGGACAGAGCTCTCTGGACCTGGAAGGTAGATTCACTGGGGTCCCCAGGTCTTGCTTGGGTCCCGTGTTTTGAGATTATTCTTTTTCTGTGTCCTGCCATGAGATTTTGGGAGTTGTGTGTTTATGTCCAGCGAACTCTTGAAAGAAACATTTTATTTTGCAATAGCTTTAGGCTTTCCAACAGGCCACACAGGCAGTACAGGGAGCTTGAGACACTCTCCCTGCAGCTTTGAGGAAGGCACACGTTCACAGTACCTTTGCCAAGTTGAAAGAGCCAATGCTGTGCATGTACGTTACTATTAACTGAAGGCCAGACTTTATTCAGACAACACCAGTTTTTCCACAGATGTCCTTTTTCTGCTCCAGAGTCCCACATTGCTTTTAGTCACTTGCCCTTTTCAAAATAACAAATTTTACGTATCAGAAACCGGGTTGGGAAGCCAGGGAAACCTTGAGCAGGGGCTGGGAGGTGTCTGTGGACCTGTGTGAGGCTGCTCCTGAGCAGAGGGTCTTCAAGGTCAAAGACAGGCTGGTGGGGATTCAGGGCAGAATTAAGGCCCCATTGAGAAAGAATCTCCTAACCCTAGGAGCTGTCTGGGGTGAGGGTCCCAGTGGGCTGCGCTATAGGTAGTTAGCACCCCATCCTGGGGGCATGGAAGGCGGTCCTGTTTGGGTTCCTGGAGGAGATTCTATGGGAGTCTCCAAGGAAGTTGGACAGGATGCGCTCCAACCCGAACTTGCCGCCCAGGTCTCTAACTCCCATTCGGGGGGAATTCCTTGGAGCTCGTCTCCCTGTTGTCCCAGTGAACCACCCACATCCCTCTCTGCCTTCAGGTCTGAGGAGCTAAGTTTTCACACTTAGCAAGTGGGGCCCCCACACTGAGCCTCAGTTTTCCTATCTGTAAAACAGGGACGTTCACTTTACACTCACTAGGGTGGCTATCATCAAAAAGACAAAAACAAACAAATGTTGGCTAAGATGTGGAGTTGGAACCTGCCTACACTGCTGGTAAGAATGTAAAATGATTCGGTTGCCATGGATGATAGTTTGGCAGTTCCTCAAAAAACAGCATAGTGTCTATAACCCAACAGCTCCGCTGCTAGGTACAGTCACAAGGAAGTGAGAGCAGGCATCTACACGGAAACCTGTACACAATGTTCATAGTACCACAGGTCACAGTCGCCAAACTGGAGAAAACCAAATATCCATCCATGGATGAATGGATAAATACGATGCGGTCCATCCGTTCAATGGACTATTACTCAGCCATAAAAAGAAATGAAGCTTTGACGTCTGCTACAGCGTGGATGGACCTGAAAACATCATTCTGGGTGAGAGAAGCCAGGCACAAAAGGCCACGTGGTGTATGATCCCATTTATGTGAAATGTCCGGAACAGCAAAACCTTAGAGAGAAAGCAGATTAGTGGTTGCCAAGAGAAAGGGGATAGGGGAGTGAGGAGTGACTGCTAATGAGGATGGGGTGTCCTTTTGGGGTGATAAAAATGTCTGGAACTAGGTAGAGATAATGGTTGCACAACATTGTGAATGTACTAAATGCCACTGAATTGCACACTTTAAAATGGTTAAAATGGTAACTTTAACGTTATGTGAATTTTATCTCAATTAAAAAAAGATCAAACTGCCCTCTGTGATTATCCTGCCCCCCCGCCCCCCCCAGCAACCAGGGCAGATCTGGAGCCCTAGTCCCTCAGAGCAGTTCAGAGCAGGGTGGGTGATGGAAGCCTGTCCAGTCGGGACGGCTGGGTGTCTGTCAGTCTTCCCGTTGGCCACTGCACGTGGCCACCACCTAGGCAGGGGCAGTGAAAGGAGAAGTGGGGCCTTTGGTGGTCCCTGGGCCCCTGGATTTGCATCAGCCAATTTTACATAAAAATGTTTCCAGGCTATGCCCCGGGGGCCCTGAAGCCAGCCCCGGGGCCAGGCTGCGCATGCGGTGGCCTCGCAGGACTCCACAACCCCTGGCCCAGCCCACTGGTTCCCTTTTTAGAGGATGATTACCACAGCTGGCTTCTTAGAAAGAGCCCAGATAGGGGAGCCTGCCAGAGCCTGGCACGTCCTGGGGGCTGCCTCTGCCCTCTTGACCCCTTGTGGAGGGGGAGAGGCAGACAGGAGCGCTATCTCAGGGGTGCAGTGCTGGCACGAGGGGTCATGGGGAGAAGACAGCGACAGTCTATCAAGCACTTGTGTCCCGGGCTTTCCCTGTGCTATGGGTTATCTCCTGGGACTCCCATAAGATGTGTCACCTCCTGACCCGTAGTTCAGCCGAGAACACTGGGGTTCATGTGATGGCCAGACTGAAGCCAGGCTGGGCTTTGAGCCCAAGTTGATAAAGCACCCCTTGAGATAAAGGGGGGCACCTGCCATTGTTTATTCAGGCAATAAACACTGATGGAGCCCCTCCCTGTGCCAGGGTCCAGGCTGGGAGCCAGAAAGCCAAGAGGGTGATGTGGGTAGGGGCGGCGGCAGGGTCCCAGATCTGCACCGAGGAGCCAGGGCCCCGCTGGACACCAGGTGGGCGTCCCCTGACAGGCGTCTCTTCCGTCGCTCTCTCTTTCTTACTTCAGTTTCACCCCCGTGGGCTTGAATTTGCATTATTGGGACATCTTTTTCTTTTTAAAACTTTTACCTCCTGCCCTCTCTGCAGAGTCTCTTTTGGTGTAGGCTGTGGGGGGCACCCTTACCCCGTGGCCCTCCCACAGGCAAAGGATTTCCTCTTTGGCTTCGGGCTTCTCAGAAAAGTTGCCTCTGTGGTCCCCAGTTATGCAATACGCCCTGGGCAGGTCAGGTGCCCTTGGACTGGAGTCTCAGGGAGGACTGTCCCCTGGACGCACCACCTGCCAAGCACTCCCTGCAACGGGGCTGGAGAGGACCCCTCTCAGCCTTCCTGGGCCCCCATTTTACAGATGGGAACACTGAGGACAGCAAGTTCAGACCGGGCGGGACTCTTACCCAGGATACCTGGCAGCTTCTTGGGCATAAGAACCCTTCCCACCCTCCAGGTGCATTGGGTGTTGGACTGGAAAGAGGCCCGGAGAGTCAGGCTGGGCTAGTGGGGCACCTTCACCTCTACATGTGGCCAAGCAGCTGGCCTTGCTGGACCTCAGTTTTCCTCTCTGGCAAATGGGCTGAGTGCTGTCCACTCACTCGATCATAGACACTTCTGTCTGTGGCTTTGGTGGCCTTTGCATGTGTCCACCCCACATTGTCAGCCTCCACTTGGTGGCATTGCTGTTGAGGCTCTATGTGGCCAGGCTCCCTCAGGACCTCAGGTGTTTGCATTAGTTGAAATGCTCTCCCTGCATCCATCCATGACTCTGAATCTCATCTAGTTACTGCCTATTCACCCATCAGTTTCAGCCTGACATCAAATTGCCTCCTTTTCTTCTCTTCTTTTTAAGAATTTTATTAAGTATAGCGTATAGACATAGAAGTACCTAAATCCTAAGTCTATAGCTCAATAACTTTTTGCAAAGTGAATGTACCCATGTAACCAGAATCCAGATCAAGAAACAGAACATTTCCAGCCTGACCACCTCCTGCCAAAGCATCCATATGAACTCAATATTTTGAACTGATGATTAGTGATTATATGAGGGGCCCTCTGACTGTGATGAGGCTTCCCAATAAGCTGTTGGGCCCTTAGGTTGCATTAATAGGGGTATAGACTCCAGAATGAAGGAGGTGATTCCTTTCCCCGCTCTGGGCTGGTCAGAGCAGGCAGGCAGCTGTCTCTGTCACTTTGAAATGGAGCAGAAAGATGGCAGCAGGTTTGAGGAAGACCATTGTGGAGTGTGTGTGTGTGTGTGTGTGTGTGCATGTGGATGTGTGCACTTTCCAGTGGTACCCTGGGAGAAAGCACAGGTGGCTTGAAGACATTTAACCTAGAGAAGGACAGATCCACCTGCTCCAGGTGGCTAGATGGCACAGCAGGGCAGGATGGGCCCTGAGAGAGGCACCAACTTTCACCAGGCAGTTTCTAACCTACAGACCAGACGGCTTCACATGGCGGTGAGCATCCCATCAGGAGAGAAATACCAGCCTGATGGCCCCTGGGCAGCAAGCTGAGCAGGAGCTCAGGACTGCAGGCTGACCAAAGCAGAGCAGTCTTGCCCCTTACCTACACCCTGCCACCAGGCCTTGCAGAGAGGTTTGTGAGGAAGAGGGCTGCACAGGACATGTGACCACACTGAGACTTTTCTCAGGAGAAAGATGGAGCCCAGAACTGGATAGTGACCTACCCAAGGTCATTCAGTCAAAGCTGGCTTTCCAGGCACAGGCCTGACTTGGAGCTTTGGCTTTGGGTGGAGTTCAGGTCTGGTTATATCTGGCACGGCCGTTCCCTCTCGCCGGCTACAGCTGCTCGGGGTGGGGACTGCTGGGCATGCTCCATCGGCCGCCCTGGCGAGCAGCCCGCAGGTGCTGGGCCTGCCATTTACATAGCCACGCTTGGCCTCCCCCGCTTGGCCTGCTGCCCCCGCACCTCTCACCAAGAAAAGGCCAAGGGGCTGAGAGCAGGAGCTGACTCCGAGCCCCAGTGAGCTCTTGAGTATTTTTATTTCACTTCTGCATTTCACTTTTACTGGTCCTGAGTGAAATGCGCCTTAGTCCAGCCCCAAGCAGTAGTTATTAGGCCCCGGTAGCTCCATTCTCTGCTGACCAGGGTGGGGCATGGGGAGCAGGCAGACCTGGTTTGAATCCCAACCTCACCATTGGTTAGTTCTGTGACCCCTGGAGCCACACGCGGCCCCTCTGAGCCCTGCATAAGGTGCAGGGGCTGCAGGAGAACTTGGGCCTGGGTGCTAATGCAACCCTGCCTCTGGCCTGCTGTGTGGCTTCAGGAAATTCCCTTTTCCTCTCTGGGCCTCAGTTCCCTCCTCAGTAAAGTGGGGATAACCACAACCACATTCTTTATACCATTGTCTCTCTGATCCAGCACTCCTGTGGGAGCTAGCTGGGTGCGGGCCAGGGGGCTTTGTGGGGCTGGGAGAGGCAAGGAGTCCTGGAAAGGCCTGGACCAGCTGCATGTACTTGAATTTGAGAAACCTGAGTGTGTGTAATGACCTCATCATGAGGCTGGTTTAGAATGCAGATTCCTGGGCCCTACCCAGGGTGAGGGAGATGGATAGGCCCCAGGTGTCCTCAAGTACCTCTACAGGCCCAGAAACTTCAGGAAAGACTCGAGGACCTGTGAGCATTTAGAGCTGGGTCTATGTTTCCTGGGCCAGGAACAGGGAGGACCGTGGGGAGGGGGAAACTGAGGCACAAGGAGGTGAAGGCACTTTGCTCTGGGTCACCCAGCAAGCGTGTGGGTGCACAGGGATTAGTCAGCTTGAGCCCGAGCTGGTGCCCCTGCCTCTCAGCTTCACGCTGGGCTCCCAGGTGCCCGTCCCAGCAGCCGCAGGGCCTGCGGGGCTGCTGGGGAAAGCGGAGTCTCAGGCTTCCCCGGGGAACAGCTTGGAGCTGACTTGGGGTTTATATAGTGGCTCCCAAAATATCTTGCCACTGATAGGCCAAGCCAGGGGAGGGCGCGGCTGGCCAGTGCTTTGGCTTCCTGTCCTGCCAAGCTGTTTCCTGCCTGATAGCTGGGCCCAGCGGCCTTATCTGTGATCCTGGGGCCACTGGGAGGACAGCACCCTCCCCCCTCCCCCCCAGCAGGGGACAGGCTGTTCCAGCCTGGGCAGGGGCTGCAGGGATCCAGGAGAGGGTCAGGGCCAGCAGCCTGAGGTGGGTGGTGGGTTGTTTGGTGAACACACACATTTTGGGAGGGAGCACTGTACTAGGAGTCCAACTGCTCCAGAGCTGAGTTGTGGCTCTCGGGTTAGATGGCTGCGTGACCCTGGTGAGTCGGGCCCCTCTCAAAGTCACTATTATCCGTCAAATGGGGATAGTGGCATTTCTGTTTTCCTTCAGCGCCTCTACTCCTGGCCCCCCAGGCTAGCCCTCATGGAGCCCCAAGTTTAGGGGAGATGGAGCTAGACACAGATGACCTCTTTAACGCTTTTCAATGGATGTGAGCAAAATGTGGAACTTTGTTCAATAAATCAGTGCGGCCTCCAGTGGGCCTTAGCCACTTGGGTCTCCTGGTTGTAGGACACAAAAATGTGTGCAGAAGGACTCTAGCAAATAGTGTACATCAATAGTCATAGCAGCACAATTCACGGTAGCCCCAAAGTGGACCCATCCCAAGTGCCCATCAATGGACGAAGGATGAATAAAACGTGGTTCGTCCACACAGCCGTGAAGCACTGGCACTACCATGCGGATGAACCTCAAAAACATCATGATGAATAAAAGAAGCCAGACCAAAATCCCGCATGGTGTACGATTCCACTGATGTGAAATGTCCAGACCAGGCAAATCCAGAGACAGAAAGCAAATGAGTGGTTGCCAGGGGCTGGGGACGGGAGTGACTGATGCTCACGGGGACAGGTTCTCCTTTTAGGGTGATGAAAACGTTCTAGAATTAGATACTGATAGGGGTTGCAAAAATGTGTGAATGCACAAAATGCCCCTGAATTGTCCACTTTAAGATGGTTCATTTTATGTTACAGGAATTTCACACCCATCTCAAAAACAGGAGTTTGAAAATGTGTGGCAGTTTCTTGGGGGTGGTTTTTAACTCTTTAAATGATGGACCTTTGCTCTGTTTTAGGATTTTCTTGGCTGTGGGTGGGACCGCCTTCCCCCCTGAGACACACTCAGCGCTGGATAGGAAGCCCTGTGGCTGGAGCTGCAGGGGTCCCAGCCCTGCTGTGATGATGACAATGCCGACGCTGACGCCTATGAGAGCACTAGCTCTCCCAGCCTGTCGGACCTCATCCTACACACATGCCCCTAAGTCCCCCACAGAGTCCTCTCGGAGAGGCAGGGGCCAGCGTGAGCCCATTTTTCAGATGATGGACTGAGGCCCCAATGCCCTTGGTCCCTCAGCAGGCAGGCAGGCAGCCGAGCCCAGGTGGCACTCAGGTCTGGCTGGCCCCAGCCTCCGTGCTCAGCACCTCCCAGGACTCCTCTGATGGGTCAGGAACCTGTGGCCCCTCCCGTCCCGCGTGGTGGCACTGCGGGGGCTGCCATGTGACCGCAGCCCCCCCCTCACAGCCACTCACATGGTGGGGCTCCCGCGCCCGCGGTCTTCTGGGAAGCAGGGCCAGGTGCAACCTGTTTCTCTTGGAGAGGAGCAGAGCCAGGAGTGGGATGGGAAATGGCCTCAGTGTCTGAGCGCAGGCGGGCGGGGACGGGCTGTACAGGAACTCGTGAGGGGCTGGGAACATTCCGGGCGGGGGAGGGGCGAGGGAGGGCTCCCAGCGGTGCTCTCGGGAGCTGGGACATGCGAATCCCTACAGGGCATATCACTTCTGCTTTCCAACCTCAGTTTTCTTCTGCGAAATGGGCTCTAGTACAGTCACTGCCTCTCAGAGCAGATCTGAGGGATAAATGAGACAATTGAGGTTCAGCCAAGGGGGAACCCTACTTGTCATATGGAGGTGGGGACAAGGATGGCTGTTTGAGTCCTAGATGGAGTGACTGAGAAAAACTCTGGGTTTAAAATCAAACAACCAACAGTATGGCAGCTCCTCAAAAAACTGAAAACAGAATCACACTAGGTGAATGAATAAACAAAATGTGGTCTACCCATACCGTGGAATATTACTCAGCCTTGAAAAGGAAAGGCATTCGGACACCTGCTACAACACGATGCACCTTGAGGTCATTATGCTGAGATAAGCCAGTCACAGCAGGACCAATACTGCACTAGTCCACTCGTGAGTCCCTAGAGCAGACAAATCTATAGAGGCAGGATGTAGGAGGGCCGTTGTCACTAGGGGCTGGGGGAGGAGGACTTACTGTCTCATGGGGACAGAGTATCAGTTTGCGAAGATGAACAAGTTCTAGGGATGAATGGTGGTGATGGTTGCACAACAATGTGAACGTACCTAATGCCACTGGACCGCCTACTTAAATTCTGTGATGTGTATTTTACCACAATTTTTTTAAAGGCAAATGATCCTGGGATCGCTCCTATTGGAGCTACTCTGAGCTCAGAGGGCACTAGAGGAATTTACTGGGTGTGGCCCTCTGATGAGAGGGCCCCCCGCCCCCATCTGCCTGGCAAGCGCCAGCTCACCCTACAAAACCCAGCTCTCATGCCTCTCCTCCAGGCAGCCCTCCCTGAACTCCAGGGTAGACCCTAGCTCTGCCATTGGGCCCCCTAGCCCTTCCTCTGGCTCATCCCAGGCCCCTTGAAACTGGGGTGTCTGTGCCCAGCTCCATCAGGGGTGAGGCTGAGCTGGGATGAGGGGTTCAAGGAGTGGGGAGCCCTCTGCTTTGAGAATCGAAGAATGGGGGCTGCAGCGGGGGAAAGCAGGCTTAAGGGAACCAAGACCCCTTTGCTCATTAGGTGTTGACTGCCCCTCCTACACCTGCATGTGCCCCGAGGAGTCCCCAGTGGGGGGACAGGCAGGACACACGTCATCATGGGGTCAGGGCTGGGCAGGGGCTAAGGAGCAGAGAGGGACTTCTGACCCTGGCTCAGTGACACCTGCACCTGATCTGGCTGGGAGGTGGGTGGGAGGTGGGGTGGGGAGGGGATTGGGGACTCGAGGGGGGAGGAGGAGGGGCAGGAAAGATTGTCCCTTCAAAGGCTGGGCTTGAGGGGGGGCATGTGTATTTTTGTGTTACACGTGGGTTTCTGTGTGTGTCTGTGTGCATGTTGCACCCATGTGTGTGCACGTGTATATGTGGCATTTTTGAGGAACTGAATCCCCCGGGTCGGATGTGTTTGCTGCCCAGAGAGTATAGGGGTCCCTCCACCCCATCAGCTCCTCCCCCAAAGCCTCCTCGGCTTTCTCTGGCAACCACCCCAAATCCGACCTCTTCTCACCACCTCTGCCCCCCAACCTTTCTCCTTCCCGGCTCACCCCTCACCCCTCGGTCCTTAAGGGGAGCTGTGGAAACTCAAAACCCTCCATGGCTCCCTGCTGCTTCTGGACCCTGGGCTGGCTCTGTCCACCCACCCCTGCCCCCCGGCGAGCCCCATGGAGGTCACCAGTCGCCTCCACCCCACTGCCCCCCACGGGCGGGGCTTGGTTGTTGGGTTCAGTTGCCTGTCTGCAGGGAGAACAGGGCTCTCGGCACAGTAGGTGTGCAACGAATACCCAAATGAACGAATGAGTGAACGAATGAGGGTGTGTGTGGGGCCCAGAGAGGCCGGAGGAGCCAGACCCGGCAGGGGCTGACCTGCTGGCCTCGTGAGGGCACAGACGCTGGGAAGTTATCCAAAGCCAGAAGCCGGCACACGGCCTTAGGAGCCCCACTTTGGCGTGCGTTAGGTGGCATCTGCCAAACGGAGGGGGTGGTGCGGCCTGTCAGGAGCAGGGCCCGTGGGCGCAGTGGACACCGTGGCTCAGGCTAGGCGGGAGCAGGGCGGGAGGTGAGGACTGCGGGGAGCAGAGGTCCAGGAGGTAGGAAGGGCAGGCGCCGTCTCGGAGCCGTGTAGGGGAGGGGAGCCTGGGCTTCCCTTTTGTGCAGTGAAACAGCCAGGCCGCGCTCACCCAGGCAGGAGGGCCCCCACCCCAGGGCCGCAGGAGAAGCACAGCATTTGTGGGTTCAGCCGTGGACCCCTGGACTCTGTGGTCGTTTCCTGGGAGACAGGAGGACCTGGAGACATTCTTGATTCAAAGTCAAACGGAGAAAGAGGACTCAGCTGAGGGGATGAAGATGGAGCTGGTGGGAGAACACAGAAGGAACAACAGAAGGGATCAGCTCGGGAGGGTGGGCGTGCTTCCGGTGGGGAGCCTGGTAGTGGGCACGGGGTCCTGATCACAGTGGGGTTGAGACGGGCGTGAACCGCAGCCCCACCAGCAGGACTGAAATGAAAGCCTGGTATCACCAAGTGCTGGTGAGGATGTGGCACAAACAGAACTCTCACTCGCTGCTGTAGAAGCTAAAGTGGGACCCCCACCTCGGAAGACCGGCAGTGTCCACTGAGGCTGGACACAGGTCTCCCTTTCTATTACCCTGGCATCCCCCCTTTCTGGGCGTTTATTCACGAGAGATGAAGACACACAGTGGCCACATGTGCTCAGAGCATCTTTCTTCCTAAATAGCTCGGGACACAATACAAGCACCCCTCCACAGAACTGTGCAAACAAACTGCATTGAAGTTGTACTGTGGAATAGTGTACAGCAGGGAAAAAGAATGAAGACCATGGTGACTCGTAAAGGCATGCTGCTGAGCAAAAGCAGCCAGATCCTAAACAATACCCACTGTGATTCTGTTTATCTGAAGCTCAAGGACAGGGGCAACGAACCAATCCTGTTAGCCGCCAGGCTGCTGGTTCCCGCTGGGAGGCGGCCCAAGGCATCCTGCCTGGGAGGTGGAGGCGTGCTGTGCATTGATCCGAGTGCACACACAGGGAAAAATGCAGCAGGTGCACATGTCAGTTCCGAGGATTTGACATTCTGTTGCATGTTATATCGTACCCCCAAATGAACCTATATAGTCACTCAAACAAACCAGAAGAACTGGGTGGCACTTCAAATACACGAACTACTGATGGCAGTAAAAATATGTGGGTGATGAGGCCATAAACAAAGAGTAGATGGTGCTCTGGGGTGTGGCAGTGCAGGGGGACTGGGCGGGCTGGGGTCTCTGTGGGGAGGCGCTGTGCTCAGTCAAGGTGGAGCAGGGCAATGGGAGGGGCAAGTTGGTGCAGAGGGAAGTGCTTATTGGAAAAAACTTGCCAGAAATTTCCAGGCACAGTATTCCCATTTTGGCCAGGAGCCTTGGTCTTTTGGTCTTATAAATATCAGTAAAATTCCTCAAAAAGTTAAACATGCAATTACCCTATAAACCAACAATTCCCCCTAGGTATAGATTCAAAAGAACTGAAGGCAAGACTCAGAAATTTGAAGGCAGTGTGATTCACAAAGCCAAAAGGTGGAAACAGCTCAGGTGCCCATCAAAGGATGAAGGATAAACAAAACATGGTCCATCCACACAGTGGAATATTACTCAGCCATAAAAAGGACGGAAGCACTGACACACGCTACAACATGGAAGAACCTTGAAAACATGATGCTGGGTGAGAGAAGCCAGAGGCAAAAGACCACATGGTATATGATTCCATCCTATGAAGTGTTCAGAACAGGCAAATCCACAGACAGAAAGCAGATTGGTGGTTGCCAAGGACTTGGGGGGTGGGGTGGGGAGTGACTGCTCTTGCATATGGGTTTCCTCTTTGTGTGATGAAATGTTCTGGAATTAGATAGAGGTGGTGGTTGCACAATTTTGTGAATGCCCTAAATGCCATGGATTGGCTCACTTTAAAAAGGTTAATTATATGCCATGTGAATTTCATTTCAATTAAAAAACAACAGTGAATTGACAATACTAGGGTCTTTGCATCTTTTTTTTTTTTTTTTGACAGAGACAGAAACAGAGAGAAGGGGGAGGGCCCAGAACAGTCTCCATAGTTGTACATCATCCTGGAAAGAACTGAACTGGGGGCCTCCCGCATGAGAAGCACACCCCAGTTCAGCATATGGGTCTGCATGGGCTGGGGCCTGGATTTGATCCTTAGGTCCCGGGACTGCAAAGCAAGCTCTCAATGCACTGAGCCATCTTGGCTAACCCCCTTTGAGTCTTCTAAAAGGATCTTGGCCCCTAGAGAGAGTAATTGGTTGACAATCAAGAACTTCCTTCTTTAAGAGACTCTTTTTTAACAAGATGGCATGCAAAAGTCCCATGGTCATAGAAATAGGTCCAGAGAGGGTAAGGAGACTGACTGCCCAAGGTCACATAGGAAGGGGAGTGAGTCTGTGGGGCTCAGCTTTGGACAGGGATCCCCAGGTGAGCATCTGTTGAATAAGGAGCTAGAAAGACATCGGTGAGGGGGGCCCCCACCCCCAGCCTGGAGGGCAGCTAGAGGGGTTTGGGTGGGCAGCACTAAACTTAGAGGCCTTGCATGGTACTGGTGCCGTGAGGACTGCTCTAGTCTGTCTTTGGGCCTCAGTTTCCCCGTGAGTGCAGTGTGGGGGCTATGAGGTCCAGGAGGGGCTGGGCAACCTGCCATGAGCTGAGGTTCCCAGTGTTTGGGAGTGCCAGCCTGATCCCTTGTAGCCCTGACTTAGCCCTTAGTCTGACTGGTGGGGGTCACGGGCACCCCCCTGAGACCAGGGTCCCCAGTGCCCTCACTTACCCTCCATCCAAAGCTTCTACAACTGGGTGATCAGAGAGCGTTCAAAACCTGTCATCTTTCTATGACCTTTTCATGCCTCAGTTTCCACATCTATCAGGTCGGGCTGTAGTGAGAACGCCCAGGAGGGATAGCAGGAGTCTGGGGTGTCTTTGTGCTTAGAGAGGCTTGAACACCCTCTCTGTCCCCCGGGCTTGCCTGGCCCGCCTCTCCCTGTGGCTTTGGTCCTGGCCTAGTGGCTTCCAAGCCTTGATTTCTGACCTGTGGGCGTCCCCTGGTGGCCTGTATTCCCCAGCCCAGCCTAGCATTGCCCTGACCCCGGGGACACAGACAGGGTACTCTACACTTGGGGGGCTTCTAGGCAGACAAGGCACAGGAAAGTGTGGAACAAAGGACAATTGTATGTAGGAACAAGCTGGAGTGGCCAGGAGAAGGTGACATTTGAGTTGAGCAGTGGGTGTCAAGGAGAAGGCAGCAAAGAGAAGGGAACATCAGGCAGAAGGAACTACAAGTGCAGTGTCCAAGGTGAGCAGCAGCTTGGGGCAGAGATGAGAGTGGCTAGAGAGGGGCCAGGGCCAGACCACAAGGCAAGGGGGGAGCCATGGTAGAATTTTGAGCTGGGGAGAGACACGACCTGAAATTACAATCCCAGTTGAAAGCAGTCTGATGCCATCGCAAAAACATTGTTGATTATTTAACAAATGTCTAAGTATGCACCACAGACCATAAAGCTTGCCAGATGCAACTGAAGCCCATGGTTCCTGGCTCTGTCCCATTCCTCTCCCGCCACAGGGTAACACTGCCTAGAGTTTGGAGTTAGTCTTTCCTTTATGATTTTATATTTTATGACATTTTATGTGGCCATACACAATGCACAGCGTTGTTTTATGTGATTTTAAACTTTGTATAAATAACACAACATCCTCCTGCAATTTTCTTGTTTCATTGACTTGGTCTCTGCTTTGTTTTTGCTAACATTTTGTGTTTTGAAAGCTGAGGTATATCATGCACACAAAAAAGTGCACATCTTCAGTGTATGGCTATGTGTGTTACCTACTGCGTGCACATGAACGTGAGCAGTACTTTACGTTGCTGGTTTTGCCAATTTAAAAAAGTGATTATATCAATTTATGCAACGTCCTGAAGCCACTTGTTCACTAATATCTAGTTTTGTCAGACCAGTTTTCCCCCACCAATTTGACAGTGTGAAATGACATCTAATTGTGATAGTTTGCCTTAGTAATGACAAGACTGAACATCTTTTCATGTTTGTCATTTGTATTTCATCTTCTCAGAATTGTTTGTTCACACATTTTGCCCATTTTTCTACGTTTTTTTTTTCTTTCTTTCTGGTCTATAGAAATTATCTGTATCATTTGTACACAAATTACTTATCTTTTTAGATGTTGCAACAGTCTTAACAGCATTGTTTTTCTAAATGAGCCCTTTTGCCTTTAATCACTGCGTATATTTACTGCACATAGTATGTCTGATAATCCTTATACAATGGTCTTGAGGATAGGATCCTGCTGCTTATATTGTCTCACACATTTTGTGATTTTCAGGATGTGCACTCACATGTAGGGTGGCTCTACCTGTTTGTACTGGGGTCACCACCCCCACGTGACCTGCGAGGTGTTTCATAAACGTCTGGCTCAGGTGTCTCCATACCACGAGTGTTGTCTGGCTCTAAGCTGGTGGTTACAAGACTTCAGGGAGGCCTTTTCTCCACCAGCTCTCCGGCCAAGGCGGTAAACAGCACCTCCGTCTCCCAGGGCCAGAGGGCACGCAGCTTTCCTCGTCAGTCCACATTCCCCCCGCTAATCTCCAAGGGTCTCTCAGCTGCATGCAGGGGTCTCCACAGCATCTCACCAACCTCCACAGACCCCAAGTCCTGCCCACCCCTGGCCTTAAACCCAAGCCCCTGGGCTCCTGAGAGCAACCCTGCACCACCGCATGCCGGTTCTCTGGTGCCTGGTTCCTCTGCTTCAGGCTTGACCCCCCCTTGTTTTCCTGTGGGGTCAGCTGGGCATGTTTGCTTTTACACATTTCTGTTAACAGTGGGCCTGCAGGTCCACTGTCCCACATGTCACTGAGCAAAGGTCACCACTCTGGGCGGATGGCCACTCTTTCTGTATGTCGGGGGCTCTGGAGGCTGGAGCTTGGGATGGCAGAGAATGAAACTGGAGCCAGGGCCCTCTGGAGGGGCCATTGGGCTTGCAGCACACGTGGGTGTGGGCAGTGAGGGCATGGCCTGAGCACGGGCTGGGGCTGGGTCCTTTGCTCTGTGTGCAGAAGGCCAGGATTCTCCTCAGGCTGATGCCCACTAGACCTGAGGGGCAGATGGGTGACAGAATGGGACAGGGAGAGGAGCACAGCCCCTGAAGGTGAGGACAGGGCACAGGGGCTGCCAGCAGTGGAGGGGCAGCAAGCGTGAGGGCACAGGCACTTCCTGTCCATGCGACTGCCACATTCCCCTGTGGACCAAGCCGCAGCTCTCAAACTCCAGTGCGTGTACAAATCACACGCAGAGCCTGCTTGGGTCTCCGGGGCCCCATCCTGGGACTGCCTCAGCAGATCAGTGTGGGGCTGTGAACATGCATTTCTATGGGCTCGCAGGATGCGGATGCTCCTGGTGAAGGACCACACTGAGAAAGACCGTCAGACGGGAGGGAGAGCTGGGGCAAGCTGTCGGCACTCTGAGGCGTGAGGGTCACAACAGTCACCTCGAATGAGGGAAAGATTTGCCTGTGTGCCCCCTGCCCCCCAGGGAGGTGCAGCCCTGGGGGTTCAGCGAAATGGCTTTGCCATCCACTGAAGGAGCAGAGGCTCTGGGGCCTGGCCACACACAGGTCGGCGTGACCCTCACAGGAGTCCGCACCGTGCTGCATCTGAGCGCAGGCTTTGTTAATGAAATTTAATGTAATTATAACACAAACACAGACCTGGGGGTAATCAAGCACAGATGGATGACCTGTGCCCCCCACCTCCAAGGCCAGAGGTCCTCACTGCACCCACCTCCCAGGACGGGACAAACACTGATGTGGCTGTGTGACAGCATCGTGTGGCACAGGCTGGCCCTGGGGAGGTGCCTTGTAGCCAGTGGGCGCAGGCCAGGAGCCCCCAAGAGGCCAAAGTGCTGGGTCCTGGCCTGGGAGCAGGGGGTGTTCTGTCCTCACTAAGTGCTGCCCAAGAGCTCAGGAGGGGGGACAGGAGGCGCGGACAGTGAGGTTCACAAGAATAGCAAGGCAGCGAGATGACCCCGCACACCCATAAACCACAACAGGCAGCGTAGCTGACAACGCAGCCCTGCAGCCGACAAACATGTCCCGAAGTTCTTGGCGCCTGGGAGCCAGAGAGGCTGCATGTGACCTCTGGGGGGGGGAAGACTTCACTTCCTTCCCCCCAGAATGGCGTGGGGGTGTGGGGGGCAGACAGGATGTCCACAAGACGAGCCTCTTCTGGCAGCAGGGGCTGTGGAGACACGTGGCGGCGGCAGAGTAGGTGTTCCTGGTGAGGAGGGGTCTCCCGGCGAAGGCAGGACAGTGGCCAGTGTTGGGGTGGCCTCCTCCTTCCGGCGGGCTTGGCAGGCCTCCTCCCAGTGCTCCCGCCAGGAGCCCCCGCATCAGAGCTGGGGCGCTGTCCCCTCACTGGGTCCGGAGCTGGTAATCTAGGAGGGAGGTATCTGTGAATGCTGCCCTGGGGCAGCCACACAGCCACCGGGGACCTCTCAGGACACCCCCACACCGCCCCCTACCCATAAGTGGGCTGCACGCACCTCCATTTTGAGTGATGTAACGAACCCATGGCAAGGCCTGGTAGCCGCTCTTCTCGATGATCTTCAGGTAGCGCACCTGTGGCACAGGTACCAGGGCCCTGAGCATACCCTCCCGTCCTCCTCAGGGCCATCCCCCCGGGGCCAGGTGGGGGAGGCTGTGATGACTGGTGCACACAGGCCACAGAGGCGAGAGGAGTGGAGGGGGGATGTCTGCACCATGCAGAGGCGGTGGGAGGGCAGAGCCGCTTCTAGAAGATGCAGCCAAGAGCCAGGCATACGTGCACAGATGCAGCCTCTAGCAGACTCCTGGAGGAGGGGTCCAGGGTCCTCTGTCCCTAGCAGGTTTTCCAGGACGTCCACTGGGACAAGCGTGTGAACACCAGAGGCTCAACCTCTAGATCTGGAGGCCTGAAGCACGGGGTCAGGTCGGAGTAGACCTGTTGGGGCTGAGGCTGCCTGCCTGTGGGGGGCGGGGGCACGGGGGCAGCACCTGCGATAAGCCGATGAGAACCCTTTTCTAAGCTGGTTGCATTGCTGTGTGTCACCTGCAACCCTCTGGGCCTGGACTGACCCTGGGTCCCTGTGAGGCTCCAGGGGGCCTGTGTGCGTCTGCTGTGGGCCCTGGCGGCTGGGGACACGTACCTGGATGCCGGAGGTAGTGAAGTAGGGGATCTCGAATTTGACACTGATCGGGGGCTTGCCCTCCTTGTCCTCGGCCTCCACACTGGGCAGGCCGAAGTGGGCCCGCATCAGGTACTCCTTGCCACCCTGGGGGAGCAGACAAAAGTGGAAATGGTCAGGCCCAGGCCCAGGTCCAGCCCAGCCAAAAGCGCCCCTGGAGAACGAGGGCTGCTAGCTCGGCCACCGAGCCACTTCCTGTGTGGCTGGCAGTCACCCAGTGCCCCAGCTCCTCTACCACACGCCCACTTACCCTTCTGCTGAGGAAAATCATTGAATTCTAAGGATCAAGAGAAAGTTTCACAAGCTTCCAGGGAGAGAAGACATTGCTTCAAGGAAAATGAGACCAACAGGTCTTGGAAGGAAGAAGATGGAGACAGAGCACAGGTGCTGGCTGCGGTGGGACAAGTCTGAGTGAACACTGCACGTGCCCAGGGTCAGGACGATATATGTGAGGACAAGAGGGTACTGTCAAAATGAGGGACAGAGAACAGGGGCAGGTAACAAAAGTCAGAGACTGAGGCTGGGGGCTGACAGGAGATGGCCCCAAGTCCTGACCTGAGGGTGGCGGCTCTGGGACAGGAAGCTGAGCAGTGACTCTAGGAATGGGTCTCAGAGCAGGGCCAGGAATGACTAGAACTGGAGTCCTGGCCACAAGGAATAAGGAGTCTTGGCCTGGTTCTCTAAGCTCTCAGTGCACCTCGCCCAGAGCAGTGGAGAGCAGGGCAGAGCACAGGTCTTGTCACATGTGGGACACCGCCATCTTAGACTCCAGAGCTCTGGCTGCCAACCAGGGCTACTTCTGCCCCAGAGCAGGGGCTGCCCGCACACCCTGGGCAGAGCCGCGGCCCCAGTGCTGCGCTCACGCTTCCCTTCCCGGGATGGCGGGGCCACCAGGGCCGGTGCCTGACTGCATGTATGCTGAGTAAAGACTGGGACAATGAGGGGAGAAGAATGTGGTCTCAGCAACAGACATAGCAAGTGGCAAGGACATAAAATCAGCTCCATCAGCTTGTGTATGAAATAATAACCAGACCCAAAATCCGAGGTAAAGATGAGAAAAAAATGAAAACAAAAGAATGTGCACAAGAGCAGCCTTCTGGGGGAAGGGAGGGGAGTCAGCACACCCACCTTGAGTTGGTCATGTTGACATACATGGGTTTAATTCTTCTATTAATAGGAAAAACTTACAGGTTGGCTCACAGGCCAAAACTCAACTCTATGCTGCCAAAGCAGAGAAAGGCTAAACCAGCAGGAAGAATGGGCAAAGGCAATGAAACAAGAGTGTGGGCTGCTGCCACAGGGAGAGTTCAGGGCAAGAATTACAGGTTGCAAACCTAGAGGCTACAGCTCCTATAGTCCACAAGGAAGCCATAATAGTTATGAGTATCTATACACCCAGTAACACGGCAGCACCTTTTGTAAAGCAGATGCTGCAAGAGACACAAAGGGAACCACAGGGAGGCAGAGTTGACGCAGCTCTGTTCAAGTATGTCACAGCACAATGGACGACCGTGTGGGCATATGTGTCAAACTCTCTACCCCAACAGCATAGGCCTTATCTTCTTCTCAGGTTCATACAGGATATTTACAAATTCTGGCCTTATATTGGCCCACAATGAACACTTCAATAAATTCTAAAAGTAGTAAGAGTACAAACATTCTCTGACTTTAAGGTGCCAAATCTGTAGACTGGGTTGAAAATGGAAAACAAACGTCCTTTCCATCAGGAAATTAGAAACAAAATAAAACAATACAACTCTCCATTTGATTACATAATTTCTGGATAATGATGATATCAAATATTACATGTCAGACTCCACAGGTGATAAAGCCAAGACAGGCTCAAGCAGAACATCTGTGGCTTAAATATTTATATAAATTTAAAAACAAACTAAAATATGTAACTCAAAAAATTAGAATTATAACAAAGAAAAGACTAAAAATTAAAGACATAAAATGGGAAAATATTACAATAAATTAAAAAGTGAATTTGAAAAAATAAAACCACTAGATAACCTTATCAAGGAAAAAAGTAGACACAAATATACAAAATAAGAAATAAGGGGGAAAGCCAGGATGGCTCAGCAGGTTAAGCGCTCACTTTGCAGCCCCAGGGACTGAGGATCAAATCCCAGCCCCCGGACCGTGTGGGCCCATATGCTGAACTGGGCTGTGCCCCCAGTTCGGTTCTCACCTTGACAAGCTTCCCATGCGGGAGGCCCCTGGTTTGGCCCCCAGCTCGCAGGGCCGTGCAGGAGGCGCTGGGTCCAGTTCCCACCCTGTGTGGCCCCTGCCCACCTGTGTGGAATGAAATCATGTCGAAAACTGATGACGTACAACTATGGAGACTGCTCTGGGCCCTCCCCCTTCTCTCTGTCTCTGTCACAAACAATAAAATAAATCTTAAAAACAAAAAAAGGGAGAAGTAACTGTTAAGAGATGGGGGGCATAGGTAGGGGAGCGTAACACTGTCTATAACTCTGTGTAGACAAATTTGAAAACCTGCTTAGGATATAAAATTGTGTAAGAAATATAATTTACTCAGACTCCAAAAGACTCTAAATGGCCCAATTTCCATTCCAGGAGATAAAGTAGAAGAAATTCAGATGGTCACATTGCTGAATTCTATCACCCACCTCAAGACCAGACAAACTCAAGGCTACTTAAATTGTGCAAGGAAAAGGGAGACAAAATAATTATGAAATGGGTATAACATTGATACCTAATAGAGTCTGTACCAAAACAAAACAAAACAAAAAACCCCCCAGAAACCTCATTCTTGGTTTTGAATAGCAATGCAAAAATCCCAAATACGTTAACCGACAGATTCCAATGGCACATTAAAAAGAAAATATACCATGATCAGATAGAGCTTATACGAATACACGGATGGTTCGAGATCCATCCCAATAGATCTGAATTAAAAAAGACAATGAGGAGGCAGTTGGTTAAATCTGTTGCCCATTTGTGCTAAAAACACAGCAAAGAAGGACTGGGTTTAGTTAAAGCAGCATTAAACTTGGAGGGAAACCCTTGGCCTGTGGAGGACAAGGCCAAGAGACCTTTCCCACCACCACACAGGAGCCCTGGAGACAGAAGCAATGATGCCAGAGCCATCAAATGCTCAAGGAGAAGAAAGAAAAGGAGGAGAAAACTGCAAATGACATGAAAGAGTATCTGAAAACCCATGAGAACTGAAAGAATAACTACTGCAAACAAAACATCCAGCAAGGTACCAGGACATAAAATTGCCATACAAGTATCAGTGACCTGCTGGAAGACAGAATGGAAGAGAAGACCCCATTTACCAAAATATCAGCTTAAAAATCATCTTAATGAGCAATGCACAAAACTTCTGGTGAGCCTTGGGGGTCCCTGGGTACCATGGGGGTATTGTGTGGCTTCTACCTGGTTCCAGATACACGATGTGTTCACGCTGAGAAAATTCATTACAATCTATTTGTGTACTTTTCTGCATGTTATACTTCAATAAAATTTTTTTTTTTTTTTAAACTATGGGAAAGCCCACATGAGGTATATAAGGTAAATATTAAGACATTCCCAAAAGGCAAAAAGGTGACAATGGGACAAAGCTATTGGACAGGACACTCAGCCTCATAAAGGTGCTTATTCTTCCCAATTAACTGACTTAGTGCAAACTGATTCCAAAATTCATAAGGAAAATGGAACAAGAAAGAATTACCAGGAAACAGATAAGCATTGGTGGTGGGAGTAGCCCTATCAGATACTAAAACACAGAATAAAGCCCCAAGTTACACTGTGACCTTGCTGTACGGATAGACAGACAAGAAGATGTTCAGAAAGATATGTGACCAACACGGTGTTTCAAACCACTGGGGAAAAGATGCCTTTCTAGTAAATGGTGTTAGGAAACTGGATAGCCATTTGGAAAAAGATAAAACTGGATCTATACTTTACCCCGTTTACCAGTCCATGGCCTGAAGGGACCTGAAATCTAAAGTGACAAATGCCACTGGATAGGTTCCAGAAGGAAGCAGGGTGAATTCTTTTAGTTTTTAAAAGATTTTATTTTATTGTTTGAGAGGAAACTGGGGAAGAGAGAGAGAGAGAGAGCCCAGAGCAGTCTCCATAGCTGTCTGTACATCATTAGTTGTGACGTGGTTTCATTCCACACAGGTGGATGTGGGGCCACACAGGGCGCGGGAACCAAACTGGGGGCCTCCTACATGGTAGGCAGGAACTTTCACCATTGAGCCATCCTGGTGGTTACCAGCTGAGTCACAGTTTAGCACATGACTTTGCACAGGCTGGGGCGAGGAATCACATCCTGGACCTCCTGATTACAAGGTAAGTGCTCAATATGCTGAGCTATCTCAGCATCCGACAGAGTGAATACTTTTATAACCCAGAATGGATAAGCCTTTCAAAACCATGACTTAGGAATGCTGGGATAGCTCAACAGGTTGAGCTCTTTCCTTGCAAATGTAAGGTCTGGGGACTGAACCCCAGCCCTGGCCCGTGCAAACCCATATGCTGTACTGCAGCACAACTGGTAACTATCAAGCCCATCAGCGAAGGTACAACTATGGAGACTGTTCTGGGCCCTCCCGCCTTGTCCCTCTCTCTCACCTTCTCTCAAAACAATAAAATAAGTCTTAAAAGAAAAAACCAAAAAACATGTTTAAAATCCGGACATGATAAAATGAAAAGACTAAGAAATTTGAGTACATTCAACAACAATAATGAAATAAAAAAGCAATCCAAAAAGGTTACACAGCAAAAAAACAGAAGCAAGGTCAAAAGATAGACATAGCACTGGGGAAAACAATTTGCAACTTATATCAAAGAAAAAGTACTAATCTTGTCCATATATAAAGAGCTGCTGGAAACTAAGAAGAAAATGGCCAAACTCGAAGGAGAAATGAGCAAGAGACAGAGAGAAATGCAAATGGCCATCAGGCATAAGGAAATGAGTTCCACCTTGTTTATAAGGAGAAATGGCACATAGGCCGAGTCTTTGCTGTCAGGTCAGCAGAAGTCTGAAAGCTCCGAGGCAACTCTGCTGGTGCAGCTTGGTTAACGGCGCTGGTGGAACATCAAACAGCACAAGCCCTGCCTGGAGAATTGTGAACAGTCCAATCAAATCTCAGATGTGTGTCCCCTCTGACCCAGCAATTTCATTTCTGGCATCGACTCTGAAGCTATACCTTCAAGTAAACAATGACATAGGCCCAAGGTCAGCCACCAGAGTGGTCTCACTAAAGTCAAAGATTAAAAGCAACCTGGATGCCCTTCAGTGGGGGCAGCTGAATAAAGATAGAGTAAATGCCACACCATGGAGTACCATGCAGCTGAAAAAAAAAAAGAACAAGGAGGACCTCATATAACCTCTTCTAAATGCTTAGAGGAGAAAAAAAGGAAGGGACACAACAGTAGTTCTCTTCCTTTTGATAAGCAAGGAGGAGAAATAGTAATATACTCCCTTGTATTTGTTTCTTTTCATCAAGGAACTTACAAGGTTAGGACACAAATGAACAAATACACTTTTCCATACTCGGAAGAGGGATTAAGGGATCAGGGGTAAAAGTGACACTTCTGGGTTTCTCTCTCTCTCTTAAATAGTTTTGACTTTTGAACCACATAATGGTTTCATATGTTCAAAAAACTGAATTTAAAAAAACCAACCCTGAATCAAACTGTATACTGAATGGGTGATGTGGAGAAATCTAAGACAGGGGAAGGATCTGTGTTATCTATATGTATTTAAAATTGGTTTTTGCAGTTCTTTTTGTCCCTGGGCACGTCACTTGAAGTAATTTGTCTCTATGTGGTTGTCTCAACTTAATACACTGGTAAGTTCATTTGGCTTTTGATTTTTAGGAATCATTACCTTTTGCTTTTTTTCCATTTTGGTTTATTTTATTTATTTACTTTTTACTTAAATTTGTTGGGGTGACATTGGTCAGTAAAGTTACATAGGTTGGTTTAATTTTGTGTTATATGCATGAAAAACTGATGGTTTCAAAGTCAAATGAATTTCAAAGATTAGACTGAAACACACCACAGGCTACAAAATAAGGTACAATCCACACTGGTTGGATCCAGCCCTTGGCCGTGTCTCTTCCTCCTCTATAGCTAACCATGTGATTTATCTTCTGATTTATTCTCCCAGTGTTTTTTATTTTTTTTAAATAAATACTATTTTAAACATTTATTTTTCTTGTTTTTGACAGAGAGAGAGAGAGAGAGAGAGAGAGAGAGAAAGAGACAGAGAGAAGGGGAAGGGCCCAGAACAGTCTCCATAGTTGCACATCATTGGTTTTTCCACATAGTTTCATTCTGCAGGTGGGAGTGGGGCTGCACAGGGCAGGAACTGGGCCGGGGTCTTCACCCCAGTGAGAACTGAACTGGGGGAACTCCCCAATTCAGCATATGGTCCACACGGGCCAGGGCCGGGATTCGATCCTCGGTACCCGGGGTTGCAAAGTGAGCGCTTAACCCACTGAGCCATCCCGGCTTCCCCACCAGATAAATACTATTTTAAACAGTGGGAACAGTTGACAATCCAGGATGGTTATCACCCCCTCTGTAGACTATTCTATTGTTGCAAAAACTGATCACCAAGAAGATAGTCAACGACTTGCAAAATGCTTCTGATACAAGGCTGAGAGTAGTACAAAGAACACTAGACTGGCTCTACTCCTATTCACAACAATGTCAAACAAAATCACACAGAAAGAAAGATTAGAATGAAATGCATCAAAAGTCTAATAGCAACTGCGTTACGGTAGTGGGACTATAGTCTTCTGCCCTTCCTCCATTTCCCACATTTTCAGTAACATGATTATACAATTATGTTTTGAGGGAAAGTACTAACATAAAAAAATTCAAGGCACTTGAATGACTGCCATGTCCAACTTCTTTAACTCAGTTGAGATTGTCCCCAAGCTCCACTGGGGTCCAGGCAGAGGAGAGCGTGGGAAAGCAGTGACTGGCCGAGAGCCTGCACCACAGAAGATGAGGCTGGTTTAACAGCACGGGCACACACCTGCCTTCCAGGCTCTCTAGGAGCAACTCTTGCAAACCAGCTCAAGTGCTCAAAACCCTGAACATAGCCAGACAGCCATGGCAGCGATGGAGCTGGCACCGGGCACAAAATACTACAGGGTCCTGGAACTGGAGTTGGATTCCCGAAACCCGTGGGGCTCTGGCCTCAAGGTGTCTGCTCCCCTCTGGGGAAGCTGAGTTTAAACCAGAGTGTCAGAGAGGGAAGAAGGAGGGAAGGAAGGAGCGGGCACTGCCCTGATGCTGAAGAGGAAGGTGGTTAGGGGCCCACAAGGTGGAGCCACCCTCTGCTTTCCCAGAAGGCTCCACTTTCCCTCCTCGCTCGGCCAGCTCCTCAGCTCTCCACCCACTTTCCCTCTGATTCCCAGAAGCCTCAGGTGGGGATCCTGGTCCTGTGCCCTGTCTCAAAGCTCAGGGGAGATACCGCAGCTGCCAGGTCACAACAGTGACAGGCACAGGGAGCACATGGGATGTGAGTGGAAGCCTGGAGGGGGCTTCCTGCCAAGAACAGCGCTCACCGGGAAGGACTTGATGGACCACACGATCTCGCTGTTTTCAGGAACCCATTTGACACTGCCCACCGTTGTCTTGAACTTGGGAGAGTCGGCATCATTGGGCACAGGGATGTGGATCTCCACATTGTTGGCTGTCGACCGCCGCTTGAACTGGCTCTTGGCCTGGACAAGAGGCCCATGTGGTCAAAGTTATAAAGGATGAAGGTGAGATAGCCCGATCCCCACCCAGCCTGCCCCACAAGGGCCACACGCTCCTTAACCTGGCCTGAGGGACCTTCCACCAAGCTAACCCTCGCCCATTCTCACACACGGCCCGTGCCCTCTCACCTCCCGAGATTCTCCCTATGACTGACTGAAAATTCAGTCTCTGCCTTCCTCTTCTCTTGACCTTTGGGGCTCCCATTCCTCCCTCTGGCCTAGCCAAGGCCTTCTGGGACTTCAAGGTATGTCTCCAAGGCTGGCCTGAGCTAGATAGGGTGTACTGAGTGGCAGGAGTGCTTTACCTGCCAAGATGCAGCCTTCCTAGGTGCCTGGCTGCAGGCTACCGCCATGATGGCCGCACCCAGGACCTGGGTGGGGTATCCCCTCTGTGCCCTGGCCCCACTCCTGAATCAGAGCTCATAGTGAGGAAGTAAGAATGACAGCCACGGGCCTCATCCCCCAGGACAGGAATCACAGAGCCCACAATGGCCACGGCCCTTGGTTAGAATCCTCTGCCAAAGCCTCTGGACAGGCCAGAGACATAGGAACACCTTCACCAGGAGGGTTTGTCCCCCATACCCCACTCACTGCCCTGTTCCCCAGGCTGACACTGTGCACAGGATGTACACATACCTTGATCATGTACTCGATGCGGCTGTGGGAATGCTTTTCAATCACGGACTCGATCCATATCAAGGGCTTGACCTGTTGGGGAGTGGAGACAGCACTCACACCTAGTTGTATCACGAAGCCCCGTTTCACAGGGAGACCAAGGCCCAGGGCTCTTGGAGAAGTCCACAGCTGCACCAGGGAAGGCCAGAGCACAGAGACCCAGCCAGCAGAGAGCTGCCAGGGGCCTCCGGGAAAACACGGTGAACATCACCAGGGCTGTGCTGGTGGGGCCTCCCAGGAAGGCACAGTGATGCCAAAGGGACCTGGCCCATCACAATGCTTGGAGTCCCATGGATTCAAACACAGGCTCCTTACAGTGGGAGCAGCTCCCGTGCCTGCTCTGGGCATTATTTCGTGGATATGAGACTCACCCTGGATGGGGACTATCCCACCCATGGAAGGAGGTGGGAGCCTGCCTGGAGCCCCCATGACTGCCCAGTGGTGAGAGCTGGCCCCAGAAGTGGGCTGCGTGGTGCACTCACATGGGTGTTAAGACGGTAGGACATGAGCTCAAACTCGCCGTCGGGCGGGATGAAGGAGATGGTACGGTCGTTCTCGAAGCGGGAGAGCCGCACACACTGGTGGAACTTCACGTCCTCTAGTTCCACTGACTTGCTTTTGCCACCTGAGGGGAGATGGGGGCGAGGGTGGGACAGACCCAAGGTCTCTGGCTCACTCTCAGCAATGCTCTCACTGCAGAGCAGCACCCCCAAATTTGTGAAAGCATCTTGGGCCCCGAATACCACAGGGCCCAGGTTCTGAGACAAGCCCCCCTTCTCACACTCTACCCTCCCAACCCTCCTCACCCCGTTGGAGGCCCCTTCACCTCCTGACACTGGAATCATGCCTTGGCTGGTGGATCTGGTTCACGCCAAATGCCCAAGTAGGGGTGGCTGCTTGGGATATGTTTGCTGAATGACTAACAAACCCAGCTGGGGGCTTTGTGGTGATAGCACAGGGCTCCCAAGGGCCCAGGCCCTGTTGTCCCTTGGGTCCTGTCTTGGTTTCCCAGCTCACAGAGGGGCTGTGTGGATTGACCCCAACCCTGGTAAGGGAGCCGCTCTGCTCCTGCAGGGGTAACTGTGACCATGCTGGTCATGGCTGCCGCTTCAGCGGGCCTGCGGCAGGCTGGGAAACAGGTGGTCCAGTGTGCAAACATGAAACCCAAGCAATCCAGACCTGAGGCTGCTCTGGCCCTGGCCCACAACAGGGAGTGCCACTTTTAGGCCAGGTCCCTTCTATTAAATGATCAGGTATTAATTTTAGGTAGCATTTTTAGTATTTGATTTTCATAGTTATCTTATAAACAATATGAAAATGTTTCTAAACCAAGTGCTAGAGATCAATGTTCCTTCACTCAGGTGAATGTTCCCTTAGCTCTAATTGAAGCCAAGGACAAAACTGACTCAAGGGTGAGGCCTACTCTGGGCACAGGGTCCCACAGGCTTTGGCTACTCACGGCCTGTGTTGTCGAAGAGGACCTTGTCGTTAAGGCCCAGGCGCAGTTCAGGCATGCCCGAGAGGAAGACCCGCATCTTGATAGAGCCCACGATCTCACTGCGTAGGACGTTGCCGTTGGCACTGACCTAAGGGGACGGGTGAGTATGAAGGAAGGCTCCAGCTTGCCAGCTGCTGTCCCCCACTAAGCTGTGTGACCCTCCCAGCCAGCCCCATTCTCTACTCACTTCTCACTGCCCCAAGCTAGGGAAGCCTCACCCATCCCATCCAGCCTTCCTGCTAGGAACCATGAGGCAGACATGGGTGGGTTCCACCCTCTAGGCCTCAGGGCACAGGGGCTGCTCTCTCACAGACAGTCCTGGTGACCTGGGCCTGGAATCCTATCTAGGGCTTTCTCATGCATCATGCCCTCTGAAGAGCCCCAAATGCCCAGGGCAGACCTGGCAGCTAGTTGATGTGCCAGATCTGCCCCTCCAGGTCGTGTGCTTGCCAGCCTAGGCTGGGTCTCTTGTCGGAGCAGGCCAGACTTACTTTTCTCCAGATCCCTGTTTCTCCGTATGGGGTGTGGGGAAGCCATCAGGCCCACATCTCCAAGGGCTTGTTAAAAATGGAGCTTCCTGAGCCCTTACCCCTCCCTGTTCCCCAGGCTTGCCCTGAAGTCTGATAACCATGGATACAAAATAACAATGCACTCAAACAGACACGTCACAGCACTCACACCCCTCTGAGCTGCCAGGGTCCTCTAGGTACCCTTTAACAGTCTGTGGGGCAGGGCTATGACTTGGGTGACCCCATAACTCATGAGGCAACTTAGTGTGCAATTAAAACTCACCAACAGGCTGATGAGCCTATCCTAGGCTGCGGGAGCTATTCTCCTGGTATTCATTTTAGAGACAAGGACACTGAGGTACAAAGAGGGGAGCCACGTGCCAACAGCACAGAGCAGCTAGCAGAGGTGCTGGGTCCACAGCCCCAGAGAACCACTCTGAACGAGGCCACATCTGCACAAGCAAGTGAGACTGGGGCCACCAGGCCACTCCTTGGAGGCACCTGCCATGCATACATGGCAGAGGGCCCAAGCTTCCTATTTTTGCAAAAGAGCAGGAAATTCTGTCTAGTTTTTTTCTTTTGTTTTATTTCTTTTCAAATTCACCCTTTTTATTTCTTTTAAAGATTTATTTTGTTGTTTTTGCCCGAGAGAGACAGAGAGAGAAAGGCAGAGAGGAGGGGGAGGGCCCAGAGCAGTTTCCATAGTTGGACTTCATCAGTTTTTGACATGGTTTTGTTCTACACAAGTGGGCGGGGGCAGCGCAGGCCGGGAACTGGGCTGGGGGGCCTCCCACATGGGAGACATGCCTCCTTGAGCCAGGGGCTGAGCCCTGGAGCAAGAACCAAACTGGGGCCTCCTGCATGGGAAGCACACCCCAGTTCAGCATATGGGTCTGCATGGGCCAGGGCCAGGATTTGATCCTCAGTCCCCAGGGCTGCAAAGTGAGCATTTAGCTCACTGAGCCATCCCAGCTTCCCAAAATTCACCCTTTTATATTTGGCATGAATCTTTCTTTTATGTGTGCTCATTTTTTTAAACTATTTTTTTTCTTATTATTAGTTTCAGGTATACAAAACAACATAATGATTAGCCAGGGGTGTCCAACCTTTTGGCCTACCTGGGCCACGCTGGAAAAAGAAAAATTAACTTGGGCCACACATAAAATACACTAAAGATAGCTAATGAGCTAAAAAAAAAAGCAAAAGAAATCTCAAAATGTTTTAAGAGTTTACAAATTTGTGTGGGCCACATTCAAAGCCATCCTGAGATGCATGCAGTCTGTTGTCTGCAGGTTGGCCAAGCTTGGATTAGACAATCTATATACAGTGTTCCCTCGCCACTTCGCGCTTCATGTTTTGCGGCTTCAGTGCTTCGCGGGTTCCCCCAAAATATTCATCAAAAAATAAAAATGAAAAAATACAACCCTGTCGGCAGCCACATTGCGGAAAGGAGCGTTGTTTCATGCTGATGCACGAGAGAGAAGGATCCCTGCATGTCAAACAAAGAGATGAGCTGACTCAGAGTCCATCCCATGGGCTCTCATAAAGGCACGTGATTGGTTTCCGGGGCGACATCGACCAATGAGAGACCGAGTGGATTTACCCCTGTGAGTTGATTGTCTGCGCATCATCGCAGCCTCACCTAGCATCTTCTCTTGTTGTATCTCGCCAGTCTTGTCCATGATATTGACTGTCTCGCATACTGTATTTTAGTGTTGTGTTGGCGATAACTTGTTTTGTTTAAGCGATCACTTTTTTTATTAATTAAGCCCTTATAATGCCGCCTAAGCGCTGTGCCCCTGCGAAAGCTTCCTCCAGGGTGCCCAAGAGGAAGAAGATGATGACCATCAGCGAAAAAGTGAAACTTTTAGATAGGATCAAAGAGGGCAGAAGTGATGCATCTGTGGCACGCCATTATGGGGTGAATGAATCTACAGTGCGGGACATCAAGAAAGAGGAAGCAAACATCCGCAAAACTGCTTCAATAACCTTCAATAAAGAAGCGAAACATGTGGTAACTCCGCGTAATAACAGAATTGTGAAAATGGAAGCTGCACTGGCATTGTGGATTGCTGATTGCAGGAAAAAGACAGTGAGTTTGGACACTAATATGATCAGGACAAAGGCCAAAGCTCTCTATGACCAAATCTTGCCCGATGACGACAATGAAGAGGCTGAAGAAGGTGCTGACGAACCTCAAGCCAGTACT
>PVKE010000077.1:200602-226647 GCA_004027555.1 Craseonycteris thonglongyai | reverse complement strand
GTCAGTAGGCTGACCACACATGCTGTGTGAAACGGAAAAGTACCGTTATTTCCATTTAAAACAGGACGTGCGGAAGCCGGGATGGCTCAGTGGGCTAAGCGCTCACTTTGTAGGGCCAGGGACCGGGGATCGAATCCCGGCCCCGGCCTCGGCCCATGCGGAACCATATGCTGAACTGGGAGCTCCCCCAGTTCAGTTCCCGTATTTTCTGGCATATAAGACGACCCCCTAATTTTACAGTTAAAACATAGGTTTAGGCCTATATTTGCTGTATAAGACTACCCCCCCACTTCTGAGGCTGTAGTCTTATACAGCGAATATAGGCCTAAACCTATGTTTTAACTGTAAAATTAGGGGGTCGTCTTATACGCCCGGTCGTCTTATACGCCGGAAAATACGGTCTCTCTCTGTCTCTGTCTCTGTATCTCTCTCTCTCTCTGTCAAAAATAAAAATAAATAAATAAATATATATTTTTTTTAAATAATAAAATAAATAAATAAATAAAACAGGACGTGTGGTCAGCCTAGATGATAAGCCAAAACAGTGATCAGTATTTGTTCGGCCGCAAGTGTTATAGAAGCAGCAGCACCCAGAGCAGCAAGAGGGGCCCCACCCACCAAGCTCCTTGTCCATCAACTACACTCCACATCAGATGCATAGCTTTGAACTGGGTCTATCAGCATCTCTGCTTTATCTTGATTTATTTTGTGCATCCAGCAAGATCTGTCCTAAGGTATTAGAAAAGCCTAAAAGAGCTCGTAAGGGTGTTGTGCTTAGTTTAAAACTGGATGCAACTAAGTGTTTTGATCATGGTGGACAAAATAAAGATATCGTGCACACCTTAAATTTTAGGTCTGGAACACTCAAAAATTTTTCCATATAAATTAATGGTAATTGCTTTTTTGCTTTTGGCTTATGAAGTCTTTCATAGGAGTGCTCTAGTTTTGAATAGTGGGGGAACCTTCGATTAAAAAAATTCTAAAACATGATTTTTTTTTTATAAAAACAGCACATGCTTATGGTAAGATAAATAGTCCAGAAAAATAAAAACTGGAAAGAAAACAAACAAACAAACAAAAAATCCAGTTGCATCATAATATCCTCTTTCATTCTCCAAGGTGCAGTTGCCATTAACATTATAGTAAACATAATTTTTAAAGGCTACAGAGTATTTTCTCACATAGATGTGCCATCATTTCCGTAATTCCCCATTATTGAATGCTTAGACGGTTTTAGGTTTTTGCTATTATACAAAAATGAGTATTTCTCAGGAAAGAACTCCAGAGGCAGAATTGCTGGAACAAAGAGAATAAACATTTTAAAGGCTTTTGATTCATATTGAGAAACTGACTTCCTGAAAGCTGCCTGGGTTTATAGCGTCATTAGCATCAAGGACATTATCTTGTTCATCTCACTTTATCTCAGCCCCATTGGGCACTACTTAAAAAAAACATACCAACCAATGTCACCCCATTAAATTTAACAATAAAAAAATATAGAGAGAGAACTCAAAAACAAACAAACAAAAAAACAGTTTGCCAACGTAATAAGTGAGAAATAACATCTCACTATTTTAATTGACTGTTTTGTTTTCTAATGAGGCTAAACATGTTTTTGTATACTTTACACACTTACATTTCCCTTTTTGTTAGTTTTCTTTTCATGTCTACTGCCCGTTATTTTCTCTTGTTTTTAGATTATTTTTCTTTTTGATTTGCAAGTGCTCTTTACATGTTTGTTTTTATCTAATCCCCTGTATGGCATGTTTGATGTACCCTTCAGTATATACCTCTTTTCCTCTATAATTTCTTTCATTACCGCTGTGCTTGGAGAAGCCCTGCCCATCCAGAGATCAAAATCCCAAATATTTCACGGCTTCATTGTTTTCACATTTTTCAGTCTCACCCATCTGGAATTTGTTCTGTTTTATAGTGTGAGGTGAGGATGTAGCTATTCTTTCCCCCACCCCTCCCTGTCTCCTTGGTCTCCCTAGCACCCTCATTAAATCTTCCCATCTAGAGGGCTTTGTAACATTCAGCGGCTCTGGGCACTGTACCATCACCGTCTGAAGACCTTCCCACCCCCCCACCCAGCCCTCCAGCAATGCCTTTCACGTATATTCAGCATGCACTAGGGTGCTGTGTCTCTCACTAGGGATACAGACACAAACACAACAGTGACCACCAAGCTGGGGAAAAAACAGGCCAGTCAACAATCACAATAAATGTGCCGCAGGCTTCAACAAGGAGGGACATCTTGAGTGTTGTGTGTGACTCAGCAGTCAGGGTTTATCTGGGCCAGAGCAGGAGTCAGCCATTAGGGGATGGGTCCCAGAGCAAAGGACAGGTGAGCTGGAACATTGAGAAGTGAACATATTAAAGGGCACAACAGCACCCAACACACAGGGCATCCAGTGGGGTGTAGGTGGCTGGGGCCTGGATGGGAGCAGACAGTTGTCGCTATATACCTCTGCAACATGCATATAGTAAATACATTAAGTATGCATAAGAATCACTACTTTAAATGAACAGAAAAGCGTCTGCGATTAAGCCATGGGGTGGGTGAAGGGAATCGAGCAAAGGCTCAGTGGAGTCGCACATCAGTTGGACCCATCTAAGGAACATCGCTGGTTTAGCCTAGGGAGTACAAGGGGCTGCAGACTAAGAAAGGCCCCGTGTGTCCCATAAGGGGCTTGGACGTAGCTGGGCAGCCAACCAGGGGCTTTATACGGGGGAATGACTTGGTCAGGGTGGCATTTTAGGAAGATCCATCTGGCTGTGATGTAAACAGGGGCTCCCGGAGGCAGGTGGAGGCAACGCTGCAGACAGATTATGACGTGCCCAGAGCCGTGGTGGTCGGGACTGTCCTGTCCAGTCCAGCCTAGAAGCCCCTCCTTGAAGGTCAGGCTGTAGGCATCTGGCCTTTGGTCCCTTTGGTATCCAACCCTCAGGGGAGGATTGTGGGACCCCTCTGCCCAGGTGCCAGCCTCAGCGTGTTTGGCTTCTCTGGGGTGAAAGCCAAAGGTATAAAAAACCAAGGAACCCAAAGGCAATCAGACTCTGAAGCAACAGTCTCAGTCCAAATCCTGGCTCTGTTTTTATCTCCCATGAGACCTTAGGCAAATTACTGAGCTCCTCTGAGCCTTATTTTCCATATCTGAAAAATGGGACCAAAGGGTTAGTGTGAGTGTCCAGTTTAAGTATTTCATTAAATAATGTATGTGAGGCTCCTGGCACATGAGAAGGCTCAGTATATGTACAGTACAATATCACTACTCCCAAGAGGACAAATGATTTTAAAGGAGAGTCTAGAAAAGGCACTGCCTAGCCCAAAGGAATGTCTAGGATTTCAGGCACAAGAAGGCAGGTAACGTCACAGCTGACAAACGACTCATCTGGGAGCCCTGGCTCAGGCTCTGTGTCTGACTGGCCCTTTCCTCTCTGCTGTTTTTCCATCCCAGGCCCTCTTTCAGGCCCTTTATTCTCTCCTTCTGGGCCATGTCTCAGACCACATCACTATTCACAGTGGCACGTCTGGTTTTCTGATGCACCGTTCTGCTTCTGAGTTTATTTGTTCCTTGCAACCACTGTTCTGTAGCAGATTTTAGACCCATTTCACAGATTAGGAAACTGAGACCCTAAATATGGGAGAAGGTGGTAGGGAGCCCACTGGCTGCTCTATGCTCCCCCAACCTTTTAACCCTCCCAACCACAGTGTCCAGAGCCAGGGCACAGGCTGAAAGACATGAAATGCCATAGGCCAGTGTCTGTGAGGCACATCCCAGTGAGAGGGAACCTAGCACCAGAACAAGAGTGAGGCAGACCTGGTTGCAACTCAGCACCACCACTTGCCTGTGTGACCTTGGGCAGTTACTTGACTTCTCTGAGCTTTTGCTTCTCATCTGTAAAGCAGGCATCATCCCACAGATGCTGAAGCATTGCTGTGAGCATGAAACAAAAGAGCTTACAGTGTATTATTTATTTATTGCTGGGTGATAAATTACCTGGTTTGGGGAGAGACTTCCCCCCAGAACCAATCAGTCCCATCTGTCCTATTTGTTGACACTGCCCTTCAGGAGACAGTCATTAGCCTCACAGGATGCCTGAGCAATGGGAGTGGGGTGGGGCACACGTCCAAGGTGCGGACATGTGTTTTGCGTGGTAGGTGCAGGCGTTGGGGCTGTCTCGTGCTCTTTCTCATAACTTCTCAGTTTTGGAGTCGGGGAGGTCAAGGGAAATGGCCATCAAATCATGGTCAGAGTTGTCTGGCAGGGATGGCTAAGCCAGCAGTCAGCTAACTTCAAGTCACTCATGCTGGTGTGGGAGGGCTGCACAGGGCACTTCCTCCCTTGCAAGGAAGGCCCTGACATCTAAGGTGTCCCCTTCCCACGTGCTGGATTGTTGTGCTTCTTAAACTGCCACAAAAGCAGTGCATTCTGTTCATGTGGCCCTAACTTCACCTTTTCCCCAATTAACCCCTACTTATACCCAGACTTTCCTCCCAGAAGGGTTGGGTACAAAAATGATCAAGTATTTTTATAAAATGTGACCAGAATTCAGTTTAAAACTCCTTGCGGCCAGACTACTGAGCGTAGGTTGCTTAGTAGTGAAGTAGGCTGGTCGTTCAGGGAAAGTAAGAAGCAGCATGCCTAAGAATGGTTAGGGCAGAATCTCAACTTTTCAAAATAGGTCTACTGAAGGCCCCACCCCTTTCACCCTCATCATTATCCAGGAGGTGCCCAGAATAGATGATCCCTGTCTGGGCACAGCCACAATCAATGACCAAACTGCCCTACTCAGGTGCATGGACCAAGAAGAGATAAAGGAGATGGAGTTGAGAACTTTGACCTGACAAGACCAGCCCTGTAGATGGCAGGGAGCAGGGAAGGTCGTCAAACACCTTGCCTGCCAACCCGTTATGAAGTACCTTCTGGGATAAAAGGCACCCCATGGTCGAACTGTAAATGGTCCAGACAGCTGAAAATGTGACCAAAATTAGTTTCAAGGGCCACCATGTTGTATTTGGAATTGGCTGAACAGACTGAAACAACAAAACCATAACCTGAATATGTATCAACATCAGTGAGACACCCATTCATAGCCACAGATAGGGTCAAAGGGTCAAGGCAAGCAGAGACCACCAAGCCCACTCCCAGACAGCCAGGTCAACTTCTGGCAGGAGCCAAGCAGTACAGAAGCGTGGGGTCCTTGGCTTGGATGGGTTTCTGAGGGCAGGGGTATGGCTGCATCACAGGGGTGTCCAACCTTTTGGCTTCCCTGGGCCACATTGGAAGAAGAATTGTCTTGGGCCACACATAAAATACACTAACAAGAGCTGATGAGCTTTAAAAAAAAAAAACTCACAAAAAAATCTTATAACATTTTGAAAAAAGTTACAAATTGGTGCTGGGCTGCATTCAAAGCTGTCTTGAACTGCATGCGGCCCCCAGGCCACAGGTTGGACAAGCTTGTTCTAGAATGACAGGTCCAGGCAGCAACGAGGACAGTGTGGGCAGGGACCGCCTGCCAGTCGGGCTCATCAGAGACTAGACCCTTACCGTGAGCAGCCCCAGGAGTGGCCTGCATGGTTCTCTCAGAAGCCTCAACTCCTTCCCATAGTTTGTGACCTTATAGAGGGGTGTCTTCAATCTGCCAGTTTGGTTTCCAAGTGACAAGCAGCCAGGTCACTGACCATACCCAAGAGACAGTAAAAATATAATAAGCTGCACCAAGGCTAGCATTGGCAAGAGACGTGAACGGTCTTGAGTTCTGCTCCCAGAGCAGGGTGACCATGCCCAACTCTGGTTCTGCAGAGCTGATGCTGAGGGGCGACAGCCGCAGCAGCACCATTGCGACACACCCAGCCGGGAGCAGTACAAGCCCTGATACTAGCCCAGTTTTCACCTGTGGTTTCCTGTGGAAGTTTGTCAGCCCCAGAGAAATTTCCCCCAGAAGGTCCAAATGCTTTAGAGCAGCCAGGACCCAATTACAGTCCTTTTACTACCACCGCCAAATAGATCTGAAGTTGGCGTGAGAGGCGGCAGGAGGGACGGAGTCATCATTCTTCCTCAGAGAGCGTGACACCCCCCACCCTACTGTCTCTGAGTGAACCAGCTACAGTTCTGGCGATGCCCCCGGTTTCTGCCCATAGCGTCATGAATTTGTGTCCTTGGACTCGTGGTATAAGTGCTCATCTCTGTAACTGCTATCTGCAAGGCAGCAGCCCCTCTGCCCACCCAGCACCCACCCCAGCGCTAGTGTGTTTCCAGGATGAGGGATGGAGGCTGACCACGAGATGGGTGAGAAAGTCCTCCCACCCAGAGGCAAGTTAGCTACCACCAGCGCTGCATTTTGGCAGCTGTCCTTGAACCTACTTCCCAGTACTCGGCCTACAGCCACCTGCGCAGTTCCTCCTCGTGAAAAGGCAATGAACACAGAGCCATTTATTGCCCACTTGGCCATACAATTTGGTCAACATATTTGCTATTTATCTCCATGGATTTCCATCAAAATCCCATTACTTGGCCTTTGAGGTCCTCATCTTTCCATTTCCAAAAAGCCACATGTCTGTCAGCATTCTGTTCCATCTTAAAACCTGTTCAGAACTGTGGAGGATCTGAGATTTTACCCAGTTGCAAGGTAAGTTAGCTTGCCCTGCTTCCCAGGTGCTGGCAGAAGGTGCAAGATTCCTGGGTCAGAGGCTTCTTATTTGCATTGATGTCCTTGCAGGGCACAGAGAGATAAGTGACACCTGCACACTCAGGGGGGTGCTGCATAGGCCAGGAACCCTGAGCTTAGGGAACCCAACTCTTTTTAAATGGGCAGTACGCATGCCTGCCCCTCACAGAGGGACATGCTACCCCTGTCTTCTCAGGCTGTTGGTTAGCGTGTGTCTTTGAAGAGAGAATCCAGAATAAACACTGTCAGTACCACTGCTTGCTAGACTTGCAGAGGAACCCACGGAGAAGTGTCTCCCAGCACTACATGCTTTCTCATTCGGTCACTCCATGTTAGAGGACACCATCCTGATTTTACATATGAGAACACCAAGGCCCAGAGGAAACACACAAAATGCACAAGTTCACAGTGGCGGAGCCAGGATTCAAACCTATGTCCACAGGCTTTTGCTTCTCTCCAGCGCTGGCCCTCTATCCTTGTCAGCAGCAGCTCAGGCATAAGGCTTGATAGAGAAGGCGGGGAAATCTCTCTCTCCAACCTCCGCACATTCAAGAACAGACTCACTTCAAAAGATTTTAGCTTCTCATGGTCACTTGGGAGCCCACTCCTGAGGCCTAGAAGTTGTTACAGGAGACTCGGATGATACTGCCCACTTGGGCTAGGGCCAGGCCAGCCAGAGCCCTCACCCCCAGCCGAGTACCCTGGGAGTCACCAGACTTCAGCTCAGAACTGGAGCCCAAACTCGTAGACTGACAATTCCTCACGGGATAACCCTGTGTGGCTCACGTTGGTCCTTCTTCCCTGTAAGCCGTGGCAGGGTCTCCCCTCCGCATGGCTGGCCAGGGTGTGGCAGGGAGCCTGTCTGCAGGCCTGGACAGTGCCAAGTGGACCCAGGGGTCAGACCTCAGCTCCCTGGAGCCCCAGCGTGAGGAGAGCCCAGGAGCCAGCTGAGGCCTGTCACCAAGACAGACCAGGTGTTACTCGGCTCTCTGGGGACCTGATGGGGTTTTGGACATTCATTGATCCTATATGTTGGGCAGCACAAAGCAGGGGATTCTTTCAGCGTCAAAATAGTTGTCATTAAGGCCAAGAATGGTCACCATCCTCGTTCCACAGGTAGAACAAGAAAGGAAAGGGGCAGGGGTGGGGGTGGCATAGCCATTTCCAAAAGGTCTGCTTCCAATACATGTACTTAGAAAACACCCAAGTGCTGCCCATGTTAGACAGCTTGTCAACAGTGAATGGCCTACAGAAGAGACATTTTTCTCTCCTCTACAAAAACTTAGGTACGTTGCTGTTGAAGTGTTAAGGAGAGCACATCTTGGCCTGCATGCATGTATATGGTGTTATAGTGCGTCTGTTTTTCTAGGTATTCCCTAAAGCTCCATTTTGTTCTTAGCTAGATGAGAAATAGAAAGTGAAACTTAAAAAAAAATTTTCCAATTCATTTGCTGTTCAAAAACTGACCAAAACAAAATAAAACTGTCAACAACGTCGTAGTTTTTAAATAACTCAACAAATGTTAACTGTTACTCACAGCTAGCCTAGCCTGGTTCAAAATGCTTCACAAATATAAACTCATTTAATTTAATCTTCCTAAGCATCCCTATTCTTATGCTCATTCTATAATATAATAACAAGTGAGAAAATTGAGGCCCAGGGACCTTAAGTAACTTCCCTAGGGTCACTCAGCTGAAGGCAGAGCTGGGCCTGCAGACCCTGGAGTAGCCTCTAAAGCCACGGGAAGTCAAGTTCAGAAGCGCTGCCACCAGCAGGGTGTGTGGTAGGAACACCAGTTCTGGAACCAGAGGGATCTGGGTGGGAATCCTAGTTCTGATACTTAGTAGCTGTGTGACCTTGGGCAATTTGCTTAACTTCTCTGAGCCTCATCTATGAAACAAAGATAAGGATTAAATGAAATGATGCAAAGTCCCTAGAACAATAGGTCCCCCTTATCCACAGGGGATACATTCCATGACCTCCAGTAGAAGCCAGAAACGACAGATAATGTGAAACCTGATGTTTTTTCCTATACAGACATCCCTATGAGAAAGTTTAATTGACAAATTAGGTACAGTAAAATATTAAAAATGATTTTAAAAATAGAATCATTAAAACATTACACTGTAATAAAAAATTATGTGAATGTGCTCTCTCAAAATTCATACTGTGCTGTACTCACCCTTCTTGTGAGGACGCGAGATGATACACTGGCAACGTGTGTGATGAGGCAAAGTGAGGTGAAGGGCGCAGCGTCGTGACATAACGTGAGGCTCCTATTGCCCTTCTGACAACACCTAACGGGCACTTCACAGCTTCCGTGGGGCAGATCCCAATTGCCAGCACTACCACCTTGTACTGTGGGGCCATTATTAAGTAAAATAAGGGTGACTTGGGCACAAGCACTGCCATACTGCAGCAATCAATCTGACAACCAAGACGGCAACTAAGTGCTGATGAGCTGGAAGCATCCGCAGCGTGTAGACGCTGGGCAAGTGGAGGATTCACAGCTGGGGCAGGACAGAGTAGGACTCGCGAGACTTCAGCACAATTCAGAACAGCTCGCATTTAAACATAGGAATTGTATGTTCTGGAATTTTCTATTTAATAGTTTTGAGCCACAGTTGACTGTTGGTAACTGAAGCCGTGGAAAGTGAAGCTGTGGATAAGGGGAGCTACTGTATACACGTCCCTCCATAAGTAACTGACTATTTTTGCTAAACAAAGTAAGAGTTCTATTACCAGTGATTGTCCCGGCTCCTCTCAGCAGGTCCAATAGGAAAGCCCCCTCTAGCTACTAGTCTTGGAACATAAATTTTAGGGGGTGGGGGACAGGGGCTCTCTAGAGCCCCCACGCTCCCCCTGTAGGCACCATCTGGCCATCTGGTTTAGATCTGTCATTTTTTTAGGGGAAATTGAGGCCCAGAAAGGAAGGGGTCTCCCTAGCAGCACTTAGCCAAGTCTCCCACAGTGCCCCCAGGGAGTCCAAGGAAGTCACAGTAAAACTCACCTCCCCCTGGGGATGCCGGGATAGCTCAACAGGGTTAAGTGCTTGCCTTGCAACTGCGAGGTCCAGGGATCGAGTCCCAGCCCCGGCCCATGCAAACCCATGTGCTGAACTGCAGCACAACTGGTAACCACTGGGATGGCAGTGAAGGTTCTCACCTCCTATGCAGGAGGCCCCCAGTTCTGTTCCTGCCCCGTGCAGCCCCACAACCACCTGTGTGGGATGAAACCATGTCACAACTAATGATGTACAACTATAAAGACGGCGCTGGGCCCTCTCCCTTCTCTGTCTCTCTCACCTTCGATCAAACAAAAAAAATCTGAAAAAAGAAAAACAAACAACTGCACCGCCCTACCTTTATCGCTTCTCACTGCTTTGCTCAGGCCACTGATGGTTTCACAGAAGACAATGCAGGATCGCTGACAGCCCAGCTCTGGAAGGAGCCCCAAGTCTTGGGTTCAGCTCCCATCTCCCATTGCCTTGCTGTGTGACCCTGGTTAGCACCTGCCCCCTCTGAGCCTCAGTTCTGACAGTGGTAGAACTGGATGAACTCTAAGAACCTTCTTAGCTTGGAAGTTCTGAGTCTGTGTTCTACATTATCAAAGGGACGTTCCCACCTCCCACCTCCCACCTCCACCCACCCCCACCCCACAAAACCCTGAAATTCCTGTTACCACACTCCTGAGAGGGTAGAATAAGGCTGTAGAACATGAGCCCCCAGAGCCCAGGGCATGAAGATAGGGCAGGGTGGAGGGTTCTTAGGGGCGTGTAAGGAAAAGCCAGCTGGGGATTGTCTTGGAGACAGATGATACTAATAAACACACACCCCTCTGAAGCCTGCTTAGTCCTTTAGCGTTTATAAAACACATCCACATCCATTACCTCCATGACCCTATCATTCTACAAACATCCAGGGGCCCAGGCCCATGGGAGCGAACGGAACACGAGACATCTCTGGTTTCCAGGAGACTCCCCAGGAGGAGAGAGGGCCAGCAGTGTAGTCAGCGCTTGGACAGGGCAGCCTGTTGCGTGATGCAGAGTAGGGGCAGTCTGGACAAAGACAGAGAGAGAGACAGAGAAATCTGAAGTGTAGCATCTGAAGGAGCTCACCAGGTGGAGATGCGGCAGGGCCGGCTTCCCCGTGGGGCCTCACAGGCCCCTGGAGAGGTAGTTCTTTATCCTGCCGGCACGGGGAGTTTTTAGAGCCATCCCAGTCACACGGAGGAAGCACACTGTCAGATCTGGATGCAGACCCTCTGCATGGAGCAGAGTGAATTGAAGGAGGTAGGAGAGGGCAGGAGCCCTAGACAAGCCACGGCAGCTGTCAGGGGAGGTCCTAATGTCCCAGACTGGGGACATCCCAGCAGATCACGGATTCTACTTCCCCCTGCGGAAACTGAGGTTTACACAGGTCAGGTGATTGCCCAGTCATTAGGGAGCTAAGGGATGTGGAATGTGAGTGCTCATACTTGCTTGAGTCTCCCACCAAAGCTTTTCTCAACCTACCTGAGCTGCCTTCTAGGCCCCAGAATACTACTAATGAGCACCTGCTGAGCACTCAAGATATGCCCGTTCTGAGTGTCTACCATGCATTCATTCATTTAATCTTCCCAACAACCTTAGGAGGTAAACTCAGTATTATCCAGATGAGGAAACTGAGGCACAGAGAGGTTAGGTAACTTACCTAAGATCAAATAGCTAAGTGGCAGAATCAGGATTAGAAGTAGGCAGCTGCAGCCAGAGGTAGCTGGAACTTTTAAAAAATATATTTTTATTTATTTATTTTATTTTTGACAGAGAGAGAGAGATACCGAGACAGAGAGAGAACTGAACTGGGGGAGCTCCCAGTTCAGCATGTGGTTCCGCACGGGCCGGGGCCGGGATTCGATCCCCGGTCCCCGGCACTGCAAAGTGAGCACTTAACCCACTGAGCCATCTCAGGTTCCCCTAAAACTTTTAAGCCCCCTGATATTGTGTGTGGGATGGGAGCTTCCAGGATAGGGGTAGAGGACAGCGGGGAGACCCCAGAGGTGAATAGAGGTGTGTGCACACTCTCCAGAACACAGATGGAATCTGTGCCCAGATGCAGAGGAAGCAGCTAGACCAGAAATCCCAAGACCTGAGTTTTTGGCTCAGCTCTGCCCTGAACGTGGTGTGTGACCTTGGGCTACCCCTCCCTGGGCCTGCAGTTTTTTCCCCTGATGCACGAGCACAGATCTCTAGAGTCCCCTCTCTCCCCCAGTTCTAGTTCTCCTACTCTTAGATCCCCTCCTCCCCATACCACCAGACTCTCCCAGAGACTAAGGCAGAGGAAGGGCTGTAGATGGGGCTGGGCTGTGGAAGAGAGGATCAGGGCAACCAAGGGACTAACCCTTCTCCAAAAACCTCATCAGTTACAGGACATCCCACTCCCTCCCCTCCCCTTCCCCAGGCCTGAGCTTGGGTTTGGGGGCAGTAAGCCTCACCCAGCTCACTTCCCAGGGTCTGCAGGGACCACACTCCCACCATACAGAGACCAGGCTTTGTTTAGAAAGTGTCTCCTTTGGAACCGGAGTCACCAGATCCCTGGGTGGTCTGTGGAAACCACAATTACTGAGGGCTCCCTGACCGGGAGAGGGGGGAGGACCGCAGGTCCCACTTCCACTTGTGATAGCAACTCGGCCTCTCCTGCCTGGGACTTGATTTCCCCATCTGTAAACTAAGGGGGTGGGAACTGGATTTCAGACACACACACACCCCCACCCCCACCCCACCCCCCACCCTGAGAAGAGAGGCGGCCACAGGGCCTCTCCCTGCCACTCTGGGCCACAGGAAGACCTCAGGGAGGTCCTTAGCCTCAGGACAGGGCAGGCCTGGGAGGCTAGATAGCTGTGAGGTTGATTGGCCCTGGGTCCTCAGAGTTCCGCCCTTCAGGTCTGCAAACTGTCCCTGAGAGACAAGCTGGCTCCAGCAGAGCCAGTCACAGCCAACCCAGGCTGGCAGCTGAGACAGGGGCTGGTTCCTTCCCCCGCCCAGGGACTTTGGGCAAATGACAGCATTCTGTGTGAGCGGCAGTTTCTCCATGTGAGAGAACAAAGCCCAGAGTTCCTTCTCAGTTCCGAGCATGAATGACTGTGTGCAGGAGGGGCACACAAAGGATGAGTCGATGTTATGTTTCTAACTTGAGAAGACAACTGCAGGACCCGCAGCCCCTCCTCATGGCGCAGAGCCCAGCTCTGCTCGGGGCTTGAGAGGACCAGGGCAGGCGATGCAGGGCAGCAGAGGCAGTCGGGCGTTCCTGAGGGTCGTGCCCAAGGGTGGCGGCGTGCAAGAGGAAGATCCAGAAGGTTTTCCTTTCTGAAGGACAGCATGGCCCATGAGGCTTAGAGAGAATCAACGTGTTCTGCCTGGGTGGGCACCCTCTGAGACTCTGGGAGATGGGGACAGGATGTCACCATCTGGTCTGCATGGAGACCGGAAACCTGGTCAGATCCCATCACCCATGATCCCAGGCTTGAGGTAATAAGCACTTCCTGCCCTGGGCCTTGGTTTCCTCATCTGTCACATGGGATGTCAGTCCCTATACCTCTTGCTCCCTGAGGAAGGGGGGTTATTATCGTCACTTTCACACCCAGGCATTGTGGGGTGACTGGCTGCTTCCTGTGAGGGCAGGAGTTTCCGTCAGGAGACTGGCATTGGTCTGGGGAGCCAAGAGGGGTTCAGGGCTCAAGCGACCCATTCCCGCCTGCAGCCTGGCCCTCCTCTGGGAGCCCCTTCAAGTTGCTTCTTGAAAGTCCTGCTCTGGTCACCCACATAGCTCTCGGAAACAAGCCCACCTTCCCCCACTGCCTGCTGGATACCAGCCCAGCTCACTTGGCATTGGAGGGTCCCCAGCCTCCCTTTCCAGCCCTGGCCTTGTATTATTAACAACTAATAGGCACTGAGGATGGACCAGGTACTGTATGATGTACTTAATTCTCTAGGCCACACCTACTTCTCAGCAGGGAACAAGTTTATTCTCGTAATACTGAGGCACATACGAGTTCTCTGAAGTCACCATTAGTGGAAGAGCTGGGATTTGAATGCAGGCAGCCTGGATGTCCCTTCTTCTGCCTCCTGGCTATTTCACAGGGTGGATACCTCCTGGTTTCTGCCACTCCTGTGGCATCGCCCCTTTCCTCCACTCCTCACCTGTCAGCTTGCCACTCATCCTGTGGGGACCAGAGCTGGAGCACTGAGCATTCCTGGGAGGCCTCCGGTTCCTCCTCAGCTCTCCCACAGATCGGGCTTCTTATCCCATTCTGCCTGGGCACCCCACAAATGACCTGAGCCCAAGATGCCTCCACACGAAGAATGTACCAGGAAGGCAGGTATCCTGGATGAGCATCTTCGGGTCAGGGCCTCAGTGTGGGGTGCCCTGGCCTGCCCAGCTGTCAGCCGTGGCCAGCCTAGAGACACCCGCATGCCTTGGCATGGGGAATGAGCAAAGATGGGCAGAGTCTATCGGCAAGTAACTGGGAAACAAAATGCAATGATGTACTTCTTGGGAGGACATGGTGGTTGTGATCCCGTCTTGGTAGTCCCTCCCACACTGTAGCAAGGATGATTTGTGTGACCAACCGATTATGGGAGAGGTGACGGCATGTCACCTTGGAGGTAAGGTCATACTGCTAGAAGGTGGCAGCTTCACTCTTGGTCCCTCTCTTTTGGATCATGTGCTCTGAGAGAAGCCGTGTCATGAGACCAATGGAGAGGCCTCGGTGGTGAAGAACGGAGGCCTCCAACCAAAAGCCCATGAGTGAGCTCGGACGTGAGTCCTGCAGCTCCCATCCAGCCCCAGATGACTGCAGCCTCATGAAATCCTGAACCGGAACCACCCAGCTAAGCGGCTTCCACATTCCTGAATGCAGAATCTGTGTAATAATAACTGTTCGTTGCTTCAAACTGCTAAATTTTAGGATAATTTATTATGTAGCCATAGATAATCCACAGGACTTCTCCGGGCATTTATTAGGCTGATGTAAACCTCCAAGAAAGAAGATACAGAAAGTAGCATTCTCCTTAGTTATTTGACCAAGGAGGCTTTTTTAGTTTTCTCAAGAGAAAACTGATTTAATATGGCTCTGGTGCTACAGTTAAATGTAACTTCTAACTTAGATCTGTCTCATGAGCCAGCCATTTACTCTTCTAGAACCTCAGCTTTTCCCTTGGATAGAGTAGAAGGAAAGCACGTTTGCATAAACCGCGATTGTAGCCCCACATGGGCAGGTTCTGAGCTACTGGGTGGGGGAAGTAGGGGAGCTTGGCTAGGTCCTAAGAACTTCACCCTGGGGCTCATGTTGGGGAGGTGAGCCTAAAGCCCACCATCTCAGCCTTTCTTCCTCAGGCCATTTCCCTCAAAGTATTGAGAAATGGTGTCTTCTTCTAGTTTGTATATATAGTTAGAGATAGGAGGCATGGACCAGGAACTCCCTCATTAGACGGAGAGTTCCTTCAGGCCAGAACATGAGCGTCCCTCTGCGGACTGGGAGAGCTTTACCCGGGATGGAGAGCCTGTGTACTCTCCCTCCTCCTTCCCATTCTGAGGACACACCACAGCCATGGACAAGGAGGAGCAAGAAAACCTTCTATGGCCTCAAGAGCAAACACATCCTTCCTCCTTTTCCAATTTATTTCCTCTACGTTTTATCCAGCACAGGGCTAAAACCAAGTTTCAGGCTGCCTGCTGGGTCAGAAACTCATGGAAGCCCTGCATGTCCCTCTTTGTTAAAAAGAAGACAGTTTTAAAAGAAAAACTATAATGCGAATACTTTATTATCAACGAGTGACTGGTATTAGCTTTTCGTCTGGGCATGAATATTTCAAAAACCATACACCAAACCCAGGCTTTTCCACCTAGCTCTGCTGTATCATTTTCTTTAAAAAAAAAAACAAAAACATAAAGAGGGAGGATGAAAAGGAAGAAAATATATCTGTATTGAAAGAATTATAAGCCAAAGTGCGTCTTTCTTGTTTTGTCCATGTACACACATTGCACCATACATAAATAATTACATTGTAAAAATGACTCCATAATTACAAGTATAATATATATTTCCATATAATATATAAAACTTTATATTAAATCTAGGTAGATGATATTTGGGGGGGTTTCATCTGTGGGGGCTGTGTCTCTGGGCACGGGCGCCCCCTGGCGGTGGGGCAGATGGCGGGCTGCTATCTGTGGTTGTTGAGGAGAATCTCCAGCCAGCAGGGACAGGAGGTGATGAACTGCCGGGAGTAGCAGGGCCCCCAGCCCTTGGCGAAGCTGATGCGCACGCTGTTGGGGTCGTAGGGGCCGTCGGCAGCCTCGGCCTCGGGCCCGTGCTGCAGCAGGCCCGAGCGCTCGAAGTCGAACACCTTGATGGAGTAGCCGGGCGGCACCTTGCGCACCACGAGGCTGCGGCTGCCCGGCGCATCCAGCGTCGGGGAGTTGACGAAGATGGGGTGCTCCCCGCGATTGTAGGCCCACACGCCGTCCGCCTCCTTGCTGAGCAGGATGCCGAAGCCGATCTTGCTGCGCGTTCGCCGCACCGACTCGCTGCGCTGCTCCAGGTTGAGCTGGCCCAGGCAGAAGCCGCTGCCCTGAGGTAGGTCGTAGAAGATGCTGACGGCCTGGTCGTACACCGCGTAGAGGCGGCCCACACGTGTCCGGTGTTCCCAGTAGGCCACGCTGCACCAGTGGCTCGGCTTGGTGGCATCTGGAGACATGCTGGCGTCTGCAGGGGCAAGCACAGGGCACAGGGTGTTTGTCATTCAGAGTGGCAGAGGGGCGCAGAAGTGGCACGACGGCCTGGTGGTGGGGGTTGGGTGTGTCTCTAGGATCAACAGATGTGCCAGTACCTACTGTGTGCCAGGCTGTCCTCAGGGAAGTCAACCTACAGCAGGACACACAGCCCCTACACACACACACAGACACACACACACACACACACACAGAGGCTATGAACCCACCCGGAGAAGGCAAGCCGCCTACTGTGTGCTAGGGAATACAAACAGGAACCACACCAGCCTCCTTGGCAGTGGAATTTCACAAGCTAGCCGATACCCAAAGGAGAGACTGAATATGAGCTTGTACGAGGGCTGTCCGGGAAGTATCCAGCCATGCAACCCTTCTCCTTATAGTGACAATGGCTGCGTTTTCCCCCGGAAACCCTCGTCCCCTGTTCCAGGTGCTGTGTGCTGCACTTCTTACTCTGTCAGGGACCCTACTGGGTCTTCCAATCAGATCCCTCTGTGAAGAGGCCACCTTCACCTTTTACAGGAGGATCCAAAACTTGGCCAATGTGAGGAGCCTGCCCAAGGCCACACAGCTTGGGAGTGGCATGGCCAGGATTTGAACCTGGCCAATCCATGCCTCCACCTCAACAGAGCCAGGTTAAGCTATTAGGGGGCATAGCACCACTCAGGGGGACAAAGGCAAAGAAGGCGGGGTAGAGTAGAGGAGTTGGCCCCCTGGATCTCTTCCAGCCTGGAATCGTGGCTGCTCAACTGCTCCCAGCCTTGGCCTTGAGCATTATGCCCAATCCCCTAGTGACCCCCCTAACCTCTGCCTCTCAAGTTGACTCTTGGCAAGAAGTGCAGATTTTCACCAAAACTGTAGCCACCTCTGTGAGACAGAAAATGTGAAGGTCTCTAATGCTAAGGAAAATTGCTCCTCAAGAGACTCAGAGTTTGCCAGTTCTCAGAGTTGGTGTATTGTACCCCTCCAGGCCTCAGTTTTCCTACTGAACAGCAAAGGGGCGGCCTAGAGCAGCAGTCCCCAACCTTTCTGGCACTAGGGACGGGTTTCATAAAAGACAACTTTTCTAGGACCTGGCGGGTGGGGTGGGGTAAGGATGGTTTCAGGATGATTTAAGTGCATTACATTTATTGTGCACTTTATTTCCATTATTATTACATTGTATAATATATAATTGTCACCACTCACTGATAGGGATTTTGATATGAGTCTGCAAGCAATTGACTTATGATGGTCTCTATGCAGTCAAACCTCTCTGCTAATCTTTATCTGTATTTGCAGCTGCTCCCCCGCACTATCATCACCGCCTCAGCTCCACCTCAGATCATCAGGCATGAGATTCTCATAAGGAGCCCGCCACCTAGATCACTCTCATGTACAGTTCACGGTAGGGTTCCTGCTCCTATGAGAATCTGATGCCACCGCTGATCTGACAGGAGGCGGAGCTCAGGCAGTCATCTGAGCGATGGGAAGTGGCTATAAACGAAGCTTCCCTCACCCACCGCTCACCTTCTGCTGTGTGGCCGGTTCCTAGCAGGCCATGGACCAGTACCAGTCAGTGGCCTGGGGACTGGGGACCCCTGGCCTAGAGGATGACTAGAATGTCTTCTCACTCCAGCTTGGGCATCTCTGTGTGTCTGGATGCCTTTAACCATTTTCTGAGTCCAGGCCTAAGACCACACACATAGGCTGGGGCCTTGAAGGGCAGCCCCATGCTTACTACACTTACTCCTCTCTCTGGGGGCAGCTTCTCAGATTCTAAAGCCTTCTGACATCTGCTCTTTCCTTTGAGCGCACAACTCTGAGAAGCAGGTGGGCACCCACGACTGTCCGAGGGAGAATTCTGCTGGAGGACTGACGAGAACACAGCATGCGTGGTATTTTACGGCTCCTATTCTCCAAGAGAATCTGATCAAAATCTAACCAAACCTGAGGGAAAACACAGGGCTAACAGCTTCACTCAGGAGCCTGGGTGAGGTCAGCCCTGTCTGCCTCCAGCTCAGCCCCACGCAGAAGCCCCAGAGCAGCAGGTAACACGCCCCCTGACATCCTCATTCGCTGGGAGGCCCGCCAAGCCCCTAGCAGGAAGCTGTCTGCCTGTGGGGGCCCCTGTGGGCTGCTGACTCTGCTGTGACTTTGGGCACGCTCCTCACCCATGTCTTGGGCATCCTATGCCCAGGCCAGCTCCTGAGGACCCATCACTTTGCCTCATAGCCCCCATCCAGGGCCTTCGTGGCTCTAGCTGGTCATCAGGTGGGGAGAGAAGAGACATTACTCTCTGCCCTCACTGACCTGACACTTAGCCAGTGGACAGAGAGACAGCTCTCTCCTGTGGTGGGCGACCAAGCTGCGGGCACTGGACCAGTCCCAGCGTGTGGGCAGCCAGAAACACACATGCCATTGCCCCTCTTCCCATCCATCCACCTGGCACTGGTCTGGGAGGTCCCCAAAGCCAGGAAGGCAGCACCAACCTTCTCAAGAGAATTCCTGTCATGCTCTCGGCACAGAGAGGTGGGGAGGCAAAGATGCTGTGCCTGGAGAAAGTTGGGCACCAGGCATCCCTGCGTCCTTTCCATGAGCCCAGTGCCTTCCTCACAGCAGCCCTGGTTCACCTCACTTCACAGGTGCAGAAGCTGAGCCCCAGGCAGGCGCCCTAACTAGGTGGCCGAGGGCACCCTCTCGTGAGTGCTGTGCCTGCGCTGGCGCCAGTGCCACCCCAGAGGGGAGAGCTTCTCCAGACTCCTCCCGAAAGCCCACGCACAGAGCAAGTCCCTCCCCTCTCTAAACCTCAGCTTCCCTACCTGTAATCGTGACTGCTCTTGGGGTCTTCAAATCCTAGAGGCGCCCACCTACAAGCTGACGGGCCACCCCCACCACCCAAACGAAAGGCCTTTCTTCACTGCAGTGTCACCAGCTGAGGTACACTGTTGTGCCCTTTTCACAGGCAAGGGTCACAGAGGGCCACCAGCCTTGAAGTGGCAGCTCTGCCCCTGGGGGTGGCCACTCCACTGTGACAAGGAAAGTAGCAGTTTCACAATGGGGTGGGGGTGGGGGGAGGTAAAGGGACTGGGGTAGAGGGTACTTCCTCTTTCCTCTTTCCCAGCTCCCATAAGGCGTTTAATCCAAGGCCAGGTGGGACTTCCTGTCCCCCTCCTCCCACAGCAGCCAAGCCAAATGCCCCCTCATCATCTACTCACCCCCCAAATCAAGGCTTGTGTCCCCAGCCTTACCTCAATGGGGATGATACCCTGTGCCTGGGCCCAGCCTGCCCCGGCTGTATGGCTCAGGGACACAGCCTGGGCCAGGCCTCACCTCCAGCGGCCTCTTTGGTTGAGCAGGCTGGGTAACACCTCATCAGGCCTGGGCTCCTGGCCACGTCTTCCAAATTCTCAGGGGGTGGACTGCCGCCTCAGAACAGTCCCCTCTGCCCCCTCCCTCCTGTGCGCCTCTAGACATAAATGCAGCCCCTCGCTTGGCCTGAGCAGGTGTCTGTGCTGCTGGTCAGTGCCCTAGGGTGGCCTACATTCTCGAGTAAGAAGGGGCAGGTCTCAGGCCCAGAGGTAGGTCAGTCCCAATGCTGCATGAGTTCCCAGGGTGCTCGGAACATGGTAAAAGAGAAGGAAATAACCCAAGGGTGGGCACACTGTCCCCACGCCTACCTGCTATAGGAATCCTGCCTAGCAGGTGGGACCAATGGCTGCAGACCTCAGGGGATGGTGGGCAAGGATTTAGGGCTCAGGTCTGATCCCCAGAGCAAGCCAGCAGGTGAGCTGTCACCATGCTCTGGGGGCCTCCCCATCCCCATCGAGCTCTTGGGGTCTCAGGGCACTAGAGCTTGAGCAGCCCCGCCCCAACCCCTAGCCCTCACCCCTCAACAGCATCTCATCCAGGGAGCTCCAACATTGAGATTTCGCAAACCAATATCCTGTTTAACAGAGCGGCTGGGAATGTCAGTGTTACCACTCTTATTTTGTCATGTACAGGCGTATTAAAAACCCCAAACAATCTACTATCACTAGCACACAAGAAAATGCAATTTGGTGCTAACAAAATTCTAAAGAGTATAATTTGATACGATAAAACCAGAAATTTAGAAGTTAAATTTCACGTAGATTATAAGAATTTTTCTTATTTCTTTCACCATGAACCAATGAAAACTTAGTCCGGAGACTGGCCTGTGGGAATCACTCATTAAGTACAATGTCCTTGTGCCCCAGATACACCCTAAGTGTACAGGGTGACTCACCCAAGGACACACAGCAGTGGGTAGCAGAACAGGGACCAGAACTTGAGACCTTGGAATTCTAATCTAGTGCTTCTCACATTTTCAGAGCTGAGACAAACACACCTAAGGCTCTCACCACTACTTGGATGTGTGACCGTGGTCAAACCGCTGAAATGTCCCCAAGCCTCAGTCTCCCCATATGTGAAATGGGCTTATTCATAATTGAGTGCCTCATTTACACAGTCCACCCTTGGGTTTCTGGAAATTCTGACAGATCATCAGGGTACAGAAAGAAGCAGCTGTCTTTTACTGGTCCCTGCACTGGCCTGACCCTTCTAAGGCCAAGGCTCCTTAGCGGTGTTGGGGGTCACGACTCAGGGTCACCACCATGCAAGGGTACAATAGGACAGTGGACAGCAATGCCCTCTGCAAACTATAAAGCACTTGGCAAATGGTCAGGTTTAGCTCCTAGCCTGGTACCTGAGGTGAAAGAGGTGTTCAGTAAATGAAAGAATGAAGAATGAAGCAATGAATTACTGCATGTCTACAACAAAGATGAGTACTACCGGGGCGCTATTTACACACACACCCACACCCACATCCACACACGTATCTGAATCTTATGCAGTGTCTAACACAAGCGGACACACTGCCTGCAAGTGAGAAGGCAGGAACCCCAAAACCCAGGTCCCCTCTGCACTCCCCAGTTTCAGAGCCCGACTCCACCCACCATGCCTCTTGTTGGCAGCCTGAGCTGTCACTCAGGGTGCAAGGGGACAGTCTCCTGCAGAAGATCTTTTTCTCCCTGTGGCTCCAAGGCTGTGGGCCCGCCATCAGCCTAATTAGGAACCAGCTCCTTAATTGCAAATAAATGCCGGCGAGTCAGACCCCAGTGAACAACATCAAAGATGACCGTGCTCTGACCGAAACTCCTGCTCACTACCCCCTGCTTGGGGCCTGGCCTAGTTCCCAGCCAGACTCTGGATGCGGCTGGGAGGGTTCCGGGGCGGGGGAGGAGGGGAGAGGCGCAGTCTGGTGCTGACCTGGCAGGAGTCCTACAGTCAGGTGTCCTGCCTCCTGGCCCTGATCAGGCCGCTCGGCCCCTTCTCCTGGCCTTAGTTTTCCCATCTGAACAATGAGCTCTAGATTTCTGTGATGGAGGGAATCTTCACAGCTCTATTCATAATCACCCAGTCTTGGAAAACCACCCATATATGTCCATCAAGAGGAGAATGAATGTTATAGACGAAATGTTTGTGTACCCTTTAGATGTCATGTATTGAAATCCTAACTTGTGTGGGGCCTTTGGGAGGTGATTAGGTCATGAGGGTAGAACCCTCAGGAATGAGATTAGTGCCCTTATAAAGGAGATCCCAGGGAGCTCTTAACCTGCCCAGCATGCCAGGACACAGCAAGAAGATGACATCTATAAACTAGAAATGGGCTCTCACTAGATGACAACTCTGCTAGCACCATGATCTTGGAATTCCCAGCCTCCAGAGAAATAAATGTGTTGTTTAAGCCACCTGGTCGATGGTATTTTGTTATACCACCCGAATTGGACTAAGGTAACGGAAACACAAAACTAAGGCATATCCACCCACACCATGGACCATGACTTACCAATAAAAGGAACAAACTACTAAAACACACACCAACGAGCACTGTGCTGAATGAAAAGAAGCCTGGGCTGGCAAGAGACCCACAGAAGATACGCTGTTTGTTTCCATTTATATGAGAGTCTTGAGTAGATAAAACTAACCTACGCTGACAGGTATCAGAACAGAGATGACCTCTGGAGAGTGGGGACAGCTGGGAAGGGGCATGAGGGGACTTCCTGGGGCGATGGAAATGTGTGCTATCCTGACTGGTTTCATGGGAACTCAGGTGTACACACTGTCAAAAACCACGACCTGCACACTTAAGAGCTGTGGATGTCATTGTAGGTATGAGGTCTTGAAAGAATTAAAATGAAAAAAAGCAGAAATGTGTTGCCTGGCCACCTCCTTGTGACTGTCCTAGAGTGACCTCTGTGGGGCTCCGTGGTGACCCAGGGGACAGCCCCTGTTTCCAGGCCCTGGCAGGGGTGGTGTGGCCTCCTGGTAGTGCCCACATTCCTGCCACCAGAGGGAGGCGGACGTCTGTGGTGGGCTGGAGCAGACAGCCCCACAGCAGGCACTCTGCGGGGCCTCTGAGCCAGCCCCTCCTAAGGCTGGCATGCCTTCCTCTCGGCCTCTCAGTCCAGGGAGGGTGCTATGAACCCAACGTGTCATTTTGTGGGGGTGCTGGGGCACCAAAGAGGCCAACTGCAGCCTGGAGGAGGAGGGGAGAGCCGAAATCCCAAAAGCCGTGAGCTTCCTCGAATCAGCAGTTTTCTGTCAAAACAAAGGGCAGGAACGTTCCTGTGTGCTCCCCCGTGGGCTGCACGCTCCAAAAGCCTGAGCACACGCACCACGGCTTGTTTTCCTCATGAGCCCCGCTTCCCATTTGGCCAGACTGCTTTGGACTCGGCTATCCTGTGAAGGGAACTGGAGATGCGCCCAGATGAGAACTCTCTGATCCCTGAGACTCTGAGGGAGCGAGACGTGAAGGCTCAGAGCATATGCAGGAGGCTGGCCCAGAGTCCTCCCGGTCTCCAGGGGGCTGGCAGCACACCTGAGCTCCTCTGTTCAAAGTCTTTGCTGTTGTTTCACACCCCCTTGGGCCATAGCAGCCTCCCAGCCTTTCCTAGGATTAGATGGAAGGGGTCAGGCCAGGCACACCTCCACGAGCAGGAAGTAAAAGCAGACAGATCCAGACCCCACCAAGAGCTGGGAAGGGAGACTCAGATACAGAGGCCCAGAGAGGTTAAGTGACTTGGGCACAGTCACCCAGCAAGTTGGTGGCAAAATCAGAGAGGAGCCCAGGGCTAGCTTTTCTAATTCCCTTTCCAGCAGGGCCACACTGGGGCCTCCGGCCCTCCTGGAAAATGCCTTCCTTCTGTCCCATGTCATTCCTGTGGCTTCAAGTTCCCGTCCAACCGGCAGCTTTTTCATCTGCGGCTCCCAGGCCTGGGAGTAATTATGTGGCCCTGCATCTGGTTAACCTAACACCCCTTTAAAAGCCTTGTTTGCCCATTAGATAAGTAGTTTTTGTTATCAAACTTAAGGGGGAAAAGGAGTTTCCACTTAACCTTCCTTTGTCATTTTAAGCTGCAGAAATGACTCCAGGTTTTGCAGCAAGTCCAGAGATGCAGCATTAATGAGAGGCTCTTTTTTCCTTTTTTGTGAAGGAGGGGGAGAGCAACCCTTTATCCACTGGCTGGGGCAGTAAAAGCAGAGAAGGAATGTGCACGGGCCATGCTAATGGTCAACAGCTTAGACGGAGCCTCTCGGCTGAACTCCTTCCAAAAGCAGAAGGCCCAGCTGACAGGATTTTCCTCTTATGTGCTCCCACCCCCCTCCCCAGCCCCCACCTCAGCTCCAGCACCTTTGGCTCCTAGAGGAAGCCAGGCTTCCAAGAGGAAGTTCCTAATCGGTCATTACATCACAGGCGGTCTGACCACCACCAAGGCCTGTACAGGGTCCACCTCGAGGGCTCTTTTGGCCACTGGTCTCTGGGGCCAAGGACTGTGCTTGGCAGACAGATGATCAGCCAGGGGAGTGACCCCCCAAGACAGGGAATGGACAGGAATGCAAAGGGAGACTGACAGAGCAGAGGAGAGAGGCCAGAAAACGCACAGTCCACCTGGCCAAAGTTCACAATTTTGCAGATGCAAAAACTGAGGCCTGAAGAGCTAAAGTGACTTGCCAAGGTTGGAGTGGAGTTTAGCCACATGGTGAGGACTGGTCATCTGTCTCCTGCACAGGCTGGAGTGAGCAGGGGCCTGGGAGCAAAGCTGCCTGCACGTGAACCTCAGCTCTGCCACTCACCAGCGGTGAAATCTTAGGCAAGTGACTTTGCTCCCCTGGACCTCAGTTTTCTAATCTGTAAAATGGGGACCCTATCAGTGCTTACTTCATTGGGCTGTTGGGATTATTTTTCAAGTGTCTAATAATGCCTGGTTCAAAATAAGCTCTCTATAAGTAACAGTTGTTACTTTTACTAGTATTATTACCACTGCAGAGTCTTACTTCTAGATATTAGTTACATAAATTATTGAAAAGATTGACTGGGGAAGCCGGGATGGCTCAGTGGGTTAAGCGCTCACTTTGCAGCACCAGGGACCCAGGATCGAATCCCGGCTCATGCAGACTCATATGCTGAACTGGGGAGTGCTCCCAGTTCAGTTCTCTCTCTGTCTCTGTATCTCTCTCTCTCTCTCTCTCTCTCTCTCTCTCTCTCTCTCTGTCAAGACAAAAAACAAAAAAAAAAGAAAAGATTGACTCAGCCTGTATAGTTTCATCAGGTATTCATATTAGGTAATAATGCCTGCAAAGATAAGATGTGCCAATGGAGCTGAGAATCAAGAGAAAATCATAATAGCAGTAGCAGTGTTAGTAATGATAACAATAAAACAACCCAGCCAATAATAATAATAATAATAAATCAGCCAACATTTAATGAACCTTTACCAAACGCCAGGCAGAGTATGAAGTACTTTTCATGCACTGTCTTGACATACTGTTAATCCTCCCAAGTCATCCTCATTTTAAGACAAAGGAGCTGAGGCCTGAAAGTCAGGCAGTGTGTCCACGGCCCTCAGCTAGGAAGACGCAAAGCTGGGATTCAATCACACGTCTATCTAGGCTTAGAGATAGGATTTTGTGTTACACCTGTGGGTATAACCTGTGGGCTATGAAACCCCAGAGGACTGCAGGGTAAGGGCACAGGGACTGGGCTATAATAACCCAGCCATGTCCAGTCCACGCCAGCATGTGGGGGCTCTATAAAGACTGGACATTAGAAGGGGTCCTGGAGGTGGTAGGGACCACTGCCCCACCCTCCCTGGAAGGGAGCAGGGTTTCAAATAGCATGCCTTATCACAGCTATCTCCGGCCCCCTACACAGCCCTGCAGATAGATAATTTTTTGGTTTCTCCTATACACGCCCACCACCCCGCCAAACCACGAGCATTTTCTAGATGAGACATTGGGACAGTGCTGCTAACCCAGGCTGAGCCACTGGAGGATGGGGGGCGCTGGGTGCTCAACATCAGTCCTCCTGAATTCCCAGTGTCTGGGAGGTGGAATCACCACTTTGAGGCCAAACCCCAAGTAATCTAGGTGACCAGATTTTAACATTGGTAAAGTGGGACACCATTGACCGGGGAGGGGGGTGGTGGGGAGGTGGGGGGGGAGGGGGTTCTTGATTAAAAATTTGGTCTATCTCCCACCGTTCCCTAGCTTGTCATGCATTCTTTCCAAAAATCGGTACTTTTTTAAAACGCCTCGGGA